>PVIU01003173.1:0-60468 GCA_004026605.1 Ondatra zibethicus | reverse complement strand
TCCATCACTGCTTCCCCATCACTGCTTCCCCATCACTGCTTCCTCATCACTGCTTCCTCATCATTGCTTCTCCATCACTGCTTCCCCATCACTGCTTCCTCCTCACTGCTTCCCCATCACTTCTTCCCCATCACTGCTTCCTTATCACTGCTTCTTCACCACTGCTTCCTCATCACTGCTTCCCCATCACTGCTTCCTCAATGCTGTTTTCTCATCAATCAGGATTTGGTCCCCCCCAAAACCTTTAGGAACTGTTCTGTTCTGTCCTGCATAGTAAGCACCTACCACCACCCCTGCTCCCTTTTAAGAGACACTCAGTGATTTGCAGTGGAAGCTAATCCTAGTTTTCTCATTCATTCATTCTTGTTCATTCTTGGTGCACTTAGCAAGTGCTTACTGTATGCTGTGCACTGTCCTTAGGACTTGGCATCAACAGGACCCATATCATCCACACCCCGGCACTGTGTGTAGACACTCCAATGGATCTTGAAGGATAAAAAGAAGGAAGAAAGTAGGGATGATAGCGCATGCACAAAATGACAGGAATGGCACTACCCGCTGCAGGAAGCAATCATTATGCGAGAATCATATTCACACTAAAGAGGAGATAAGAATTCAGAGCAGTGGGAGGTAGCTCACTAAGGGGGGTTCAGTGTCCTTGGATATGTGGGAATTTCTGGCATGTACTAATCAAATATTGAAATAAAGTTTAAAATATATGACAAGAGGCCCAAGTGCTATTACTATAATCCTTCTGTACACTATGAAGATATGTTGCTCTCATTGTTAATAAAGAGCTGGCTGGCCAATAGCCGTGCAGGAATAAGTTAGGCAGGAGGGCCAAAGGAAGAGGACATTGAGGAAAAGGACAGAGACTGGAGTCGCCAGTAAGACACAGAGAGAAGCAAGATGTACATGCCATGCTGAAAAAGTATACCTCCACGGGGCAGAATGTAGGTAATTTAAGCTTTAAGAGCTAGTTAGTAAAAAGCCTTAGCTATTGATCTAACATTTGTAATTAGTACTAAGTCTTTATGTGGTTATTTGGGAGTAGCTGGCAGGACAGAGTTGATTCATGCTCCCAGTAAAAAACTACATCTACATGTTATTGTGACAAATTCAATAATTCTTCTAAAGGCTGTTAATATGTGGGAACTCAGTAGAGTTTTTACTATGTCGTTACACCTAGAACTGGGTTTCATAAAGAAAATTTAGTTCAAATATATCTTGTATTTTGGTTACATTCACCCCTACACCCTCCCTTTTCTCCCACCTCCTATTTTTCTTCTTTACCTTGCTCCCTTTATGTTTTGATGACATATCTATGCATGATTTTATGTATTTATACAAAATCTTGAACCCACAAATTTCACTTAATAGGATTTCCGGTAAAATCCATTCTCTGACCAACAATATAATTATATTCTTTCCAACTAAATGAATCTCCTCAGTGTACATGGTGCAATGTTATCTTTTCCATTGACAGACATCTATGCTGATCCCATAACTTCATGTAACCTTTTAGTGGATGAAGAAAAGAAGGAATGAATAACAGAATTACAACAGCAGGATGGTACGTCAGATTTACATTTTTGTAGAATAATTATTATATCAGTTTAGCACATCAGTCACAGTATGAAAAGACAGGAGGAATGGCCAGATGAAGAGAAGCAAGATGCCCAGAAAGGAGAGTCGCCTGATAGCTGCTCAGACCTCACACAGACCCCAAGTAACCTGCTGTTACAGAACCTAAGGGTTTTCATGATGAGCCAGACTTGGCATGAACTACAGTGAGGACAATATGGAAAAAATTTGGGAGCAAGATAAATGATATCATAAAGTTGATCTGAACTTTTCAGGTCTTTCATCTGTAAACTTTGTGACTTACAACAGAATTGCTAAAATTTACTCATCCTATCCCTTTGAATTCCACTTGATTGATGATAGTGTCCAGACTAAGGTTAGCAATGCTCAGAATATGAATAACATTCTGAGAAGTGAGGTTTTATTTACTTGTTACTAACACAAAAGCCACTGGATAGTAAGGCTGATGGCAGATAGCTGCACACTAGTGGGTCAAGGGTCCAGTTCAGCTCCTGGATGATCAAACAGAAGAGCCGTGAGTTGCTCTGCTGATCACTTGGTCTTGTCTTCACCTAGATGTCTGCTGTATATCCTTCTGTGTTCTCATCATGCAGAGCTTTCTAAATCACGTGGATAAGTCTTCCTCCACATGACAGCAATGAGGCAAGGTTGTCAAGGTGTCTTTGTTAGGGTTACTATTGCTGTAAAGAGACGCCATGACCACAGCAACTCTTATAAAGAAAAACATTTAATTGAGGCTCACCATTTCAGAGGTTCAGTCCATTACCATATTGACATTGAGCATGGCAACATGCTGGCAGGCATGGTGCTGGAGAGGTAGCCAAGAATTCTCACATCTTGATTCATAGCAACAGGAAGTGGGCTGGAGCACTGGAAGTGGCTCAAGCATACTTGAGACCTCAAAGCCGGCCTCCACAGTGACACACTTCCTCCAACAAGGCCACACCCACTCCAAAAAGACCACACCTACTCCAACAAGGCCACACCCACTCCAACAAGGCCACACCCACTCCAACAAGGCCACACCTCCTAACAGTGCCACTGCCTTTGGAGGCCATTTTCTATCAAACCACCACACAAAGTGACATGCTGGTATAACTTAATGGGATGGCATACAATTAATTACACCCCTTAAGTTTAGTACAAGACTCTGCAATAGTGAATACTAGTTCCCAAGGAAAACCATTCCTGTTTTTACTTTTATATTTTCAATCCAGTAATTTTTCAAATGTCCTCAGATAAAAACTAATGTGCTAAAAATGATAAGTGTCTTCCCATCTTAGCAGTAGAACGATTCAAAGTCACTGATCTGTTCTTTGGGGGGGAGCTTTTTTTTTTTCATTTCAAAAGTTTATTGCAAGCTGGTAAGATTGCATGGTTCTCAGCTGCTATTTCCAATGTGTGGATGCTACTTCTATATTTGTTAAGAATGTGTCTGCGTTTTGCACATTTTTCTAAGATGATCTGCAGGTGTGAAGTTTCTGTTCAGATTCTTAAGTAACTTGATTTAAGGGGGGAAAAGACTTTATCTTTACAAAGGTGGTGAGGGCTGACTTTTGTTTCAAAGATGTGGCTTCATTCTAGAGGTTAATTCACCTCTAGAATTTTTCTTAGGTATTTATTTTACTTTTTGGATTTTGGAAACAGGATCTCACCACGTGACCTTTGTTGGCCTGGAACTCACAGAGACTCATTTGCCTCTCTGCCTTCCAAGTGCTGGGACTAAAGGTATGCACCACCACACCTAACTCGTATTCATTTGGAAGTAACTAGAACCGCTTACTAAGAAAACATCCTTTGTAATAAAAACATACCACTGGCCTTTCACAAGATGAAGGAGCTGTACGGCAGGAGGTACAGTAAATCTGGATGGGAATACAAGGGGATCATTTATCTTCCAGATGTTACTGAAATTTCCTGGAAGACTAATTCTGGATCAGGCAAGAGTTGGAGACCAAGTCAGTCACATTTGCTGTAAACGACCTTAACACCTAAAGTCTATGCAACATCACCCTCAAGTTTAGGTGTTGTCACAGGATCAAGGATGCTAAGCAACAGCATTTCCAGTAGAACACACGTCCAGGTTGGATCCTGGGTATGAAGGTCATTTGTCTGCATGGTCAACTTGAAAAGGGTCACTGAGGTTGACCTCCCTTGAGCAGTGACTTCTTTCCTCACTCCACAGGTTTTTTCTTCAAACAGAACATGGGGTGACAGCACCCATCTAAAACAGAAGGCTACCGCATGGCCAGGGATACACAAGTAGTTCTACGAGTCCACCAGACATCCAAGGCAACGTAACACACAAAGCTTCATTTCATGCCCAGAATCATTCATTTACTGTAACTGCATTACGCTGATAAACTAGAGACCCAAATCAGAACAGCAGGGAGAAAAAGGGGCGTGAGATGACACAGGTCCATCCCAGCCACACTGACTAATCAAAGCCCCTTCCAAACACTGCAATTCAGAGAAGGGGTCAAGGCAGAAGAACGTTACTGAACACCCATCACTTTTAGGACAGTAAGAAAGGCACTTGTGAGCGTCACCTTTTTATTTTTAGTCTTTGCATGTATGTTTGTGTTTGCATGCATGTGTGTGAGTGTGCATATATGTGTGTACATGTATACATATGTGTGCATGTGCATGCATATGTGTAAAAGTTTGTGTGCACATATTGTGCATGTAGATGTGCACATGTCTGTGTGTGTATGTGTGCACATATGTGTGTGTGTGTGTGTTCAAACACGAAGGTCAGAGGACAACCTTGGGTGAAGGTTCTCTCCTTCCACCTTCCTTGCTATGAAAATCTTCAAGAGTTCAGCACAGCCTTTGCCAGACCAGCTGACCTATAAGCGTCCATGGATTCTCTGTCTGTCTCCCATCTCTCTGTAGGGCACTAACAGTTTGTGTTGCTGTGCCTGGCTCTATGTGTCCTCTTAGGATTCACACTTGGGTCCTCGTGCTTGTGTGGCAAACACTTTACCTACTGAGCCATCGCCACAGCCTTCACCTTTAACCAGACTTCTTGGGTTCTTAGCAAGTCTCTCTCCAAGGGTGGCTCCAGAGACCATCGGGTGACCCTGACTGGGCTGTTACCACTCAACCACCTACCTCCTGTCTTCTGCTTCACAGTTAGAGTAGCAAAACCACAGATCCTCAGAAAAGTTCCCAAGCTGTGAGTCACCAATTTTAGACAACTGCCTACCATCAATAGGATTACTGAGCTTCATAGGGCCGACTGGCAAAGCTGTGACTCCCAGTTGGGCCAATCGTCAGTCTAGAGAGAGTTTCTTAGGTGTCATTTGCAATTGAATCTGAACTCCGGGTAAATGAGGTCACCCTCTACAGTGTGGTGGATCTCATTCAAGCATGGGAAAGTCCTAGAAAGTTGATGTCCCATGAGAAAGAAGGAATTCTCCCCCCTCTAAAGAGACCTGAGACATGAGATGGCAGCCTCTACTCTTTTGACTTTTCTACCCTGTTCTACAGGCCCTGCACTGCCAACCCTACAACCTATGAGTCAGTTAGCTACACAGACACAGTCTCTGTCCGTATATATGTGATACAAGATGACATGTATATTAGGGATGTATATATGACAGTTTAAGCCACTGTATCACATTACATCACTCATTAATCTATCTTTGTTTATGTGTGTGCATACACAGAGCACTGTGCACACACATATAGGCTGATGGAAGCTGGATAGCTAAACTGCTGTGGAGTCTCTTTTCATCTACTGTCAGGTGATCAAAGGTATTTGTGATATTGGCTTTTATAAAGATACTGTCCTGGGATTGATTCTGAACTCAATCAGTAACTTGGAGCAAATTCCTTAGGCTTCTCTGACCCTATCTGTCCATCTGAATAAACATCAGCCACGATTTTAACTTTGATGAATTCGCTGTGAATAGATTCTGCTGTTAACTCACTGTGTTGTTATCATGGTCTCATTGGTGTGAGCTCCTCAGATTCTTTCTCGGTCATACTCCACGTTTAAGGGCCACCTTTGGTGGCATCATCATGAACCCAGGACAGAAGAGACACCCCTAAAATGAAGTTTCCTTTCTATTTTTCCCAGGCAGGGAAAAGACTCTGCTTGGGACAAAGGATGACAGATAGCAAGAGGGAGTCACAGCTAGCTGAGTGGAAATGGGAGACTATAGTTGAATAGTTGATCAGACTGGAGAACTCAGCTACCTTCAAAAGCAGAAGAGAGGATGTTTGTTAGATCTAGTCAGAAGCCCATGTTGAAGCAAATGTGATGAGCGGTCTATGCTAAGGCACAGGGCTACACGGAGCCATTCTTTCCGAAAGCTCACGCCTTCATTCACTAGGGAACACAGACATTGGGGGTATGATTGCTACCTAGAGGTAGGCATTAGCAACTTCAGGGAAGGTCAGTTCTGTGGCCCCCTGCCTAGGAGGTCATTCTCAAACACTAAAGAGAACTGTCCAAAGGAGACACAGAAGCCGTGTGAGCTTGGCTCGCACTTCATATCTAATTCATTTGACACGTTTAGAAAGTCAGGTCTCCATGCAACATATTCCACCTCTTAGCTATGGTTCCCACTCTATCTTCACTTTTCTTTCCGTATTTGACCCCAAACTACTTCTGGCAAGACACAGAAGGCTTATTATTTCTTAATCTGTATCTGAATGTACTTATTACTTTAAAAAAAAAAAAAGAAAAAGAAAAGCATCTTCCCAGAAAAATCTCACTTTCTTCTCTTAAAGCACACTTCAACTTGATAGTGTGGCATTCACACAGCCAGAATGAAACCCTGCATGGAAAAAATTCAAGGCAGCTGTGACTCTGAAATGGTCGGAGGCCAGGAAGCACAAAACCTCTTATCCGAGGATAATTCATTTCCAAAACCAGACCAAGCAAGAGACACCCACTAGGCTTGCACTGAAAATCATTACTGGAGGTCGGTGGGGCGTGGGGGAGCTGCACCCAGTGGGACTCTCAAGCACCCAGTGCTGCCTTCATCATCTGAGGCCTGCAGATGTCAGAGCAACTGCACAAGAATACAAGGCACCCAGAGATTCTAGTCTCAACCCAGAGTGCCGAAAGCAAGGATCATGGAGCAGTCATTGAATGAAGTCCAAGGAACACAAATCCCAGGTTCAACCATGACACGTATGGAACGTTCTGGAAGTAATGTCTGGAGGAACATATAAAGTTAGAGAATTGGAGTAGTCTTTTCTTTGGGAACAAAGATAATGCAAACACTGATAAAATTTTATATTTAGCTGCTATATTTTTTTAAGCTGTCACTTTGGGGAGGTAGATTATGAGAAATGATATCCTCTCTACTTTGGGCTCAGAAAATACCTAGCAATTTTTCCATATGTGGATTTAGATCCGGAAGAGTTTCCTCAGGCACGGCACTTAGCTTTTGTGTCTTCTTCCTGTTGATTTTCTCTTTGAGGACAGAGTGCTTTAGAGGCATTTTGATTTGATTCGTCAGTAACACTGGGTAAGACCCTTTTCTCTGTGACCCTGTGAGAGAGTTCACAGGATCAGGAAGCAGCTATATAAGTCCACAAGAATAAAACACCCAGCTCCCTGGAATGACCTTCAGCAGTTATTCCAGCAGCCTGTCCTCTGACCTCAGTGGTTATTCAGGAATAACAGCATTCTGATATTTCTGCTGTTTCTGACATTTAAAGCCAGAGCTAGCTGCCTCCTTGTGGGAGCTGTCTTAGCAGCTAGCTCTCATTTTTTTTAGGGAAAAAGAAATAAATTATGCAGTAATCCTTCATTTTGTCATCACAGATAACAGGTACCAAAAAAAGGGCCTTAGCTTCAGAAAGCACTAAAGAAAAATATTTTATTAAAAAAATAATGCTGAGAAGATAAAGATAAGCTGTCTTGATTAATGATTTTAATTATTATTGATCCTTGCCTCCCATAGGAACTTAGAGTATTTAAAATTCTATCAAACGGATGCCGTTTCCCTCAAATATTTTTATTCATCTCCAAATTTCATGCTGTATGTGTGTGTTTGTGTGTGTGTATGTGTGTGAAAATCAATGACTTAAATTTTTATTCCTTTGGTGTGTGCTCTTTTTTTTTCCTTTTTCATGCTGGATAATATGTATTACTCAATTTTAAATTCTTTTCTGGATCTGGCATTCCCTGTGTGAATATGCTTATTTATGTACACAGAAATAACACAGTAAGACAGAGAGCTGATTCCACAGAGCACCCATTCAGTCAAGGCAGAAGAGCGGGAAGGGGATGTGTCCTCCCCCAGAACTAGAAAGATGGTACCGGGAGCCCAAGGCAAATATGGCTGAAACTTTACCTGGCCATAAGTGAGGTTGCTAATGAGCTCAATGAACTCTCTTTTCTCTGGTGCAGGTTCTTACGTAATTAACTGGAAGTGAGTACGGACCAGCAACAAGACGGCTGGCGGGGCAGCTGGAGTGAGAAGAGGTTAGGAGAGACGAAGCCCAAATGGGAAGCCGAATGATCAGTCTCATAGGCGTCCCACAATGTGGTAAATGACGAGATGCTAACGAAGACACGGGATGCTTCACCTGTCTGTGGGGTATAGGATACACGGCAAAGGTATCATCAGCAACACCAGGGAGAAACTGCCGCAGCCCGTGGCGTGGGGGTTGCTTGTCAGAGGTGTGGTGTGCTGCGGATGACCCGGCTACCACTCAAAGTCCTCCCTCCACGCCTCCCCCATAGGCCTCGTCTAGCATGCCCTCCTTCGCCGGGCTACCAACCTTTCTTCTTCAATCTTCAGATCAGACCCTCCGTTATCTTTCTCTGGTGCTGGGTCTGATGTCTGCCTTCCTCCTCCACACTTCCCTGGCCCCTGAATCACGACTCAATCCCGGTGTTTGGTCATGGCTGCTCTGTTTGTTCTTACTAAAAGTAAAGGCTCCATCTCCTCGCTGCTGAGCATTCTGGCTCATGGCCTGGAATATGATCAAACTGCACTGAATGCAAATGAGCGAACACTGCGTATGTACAGAAAGCGCCTAAGTGCTATTAATAAAGATAACAAGAAATCATAACAGAAATGCGGGCATAGTTTATTTAGTAGCAAGCTGTCCGAAAATAAGTCTCCTAAGAAATTAATGAGCACTTTTGCAAGGAAGGTCGGTTCTCCCTGAGACATGACGGCCACGATTTGCATTCAGACAGTGAGTGTGGGCTTCACAGTTGCACTAAGTTATGCAGCCAGGCATTTAGCAGGTGCTTGCAGCCTTTCCCTGTCAGGTGAGAGGCACGTGGGTGAGGGAGGAGAGACAGCATTCTGCTTTAGTGTGAACTTAGCAAGATTTCCTGCTGTAGCACTGAGCTCCTGTGCCTTCCCCATGATGATGCTTTATAGCATTTCTAAATAAATAGATAAATAAACACAAAGGAAAGATGGCATCGTCTACGCAGGGAGGCTGCGTTTGTATCATATCAAGTCGTTAACCTGGAAGCACCTTGTCAGAACTAGGTACAGATGGACAGTGGTCACCCGTGAAGCATGCAAGTCCTTTCTCTAGGCCTAGGAAGAAATTACATCCCCTGACTAGAAAAGCATTATTTGCTGCAGTGTTCCTCCATATATAATATAATATACATATATGCTTACCATATGGTGTGGGACCATGGTCTGTATTCTGTTGATTGTATTTTAAATAAATACTGATTGGCCAGTAGCCAGGCAGGAAGTATAGGCGGGACAACCAGACAGGAAGTAGAGGTGGGTCAAGAAGAACAGGAGAATTCTGGGAAGAGGATGCAGTCCTTGCCCAGCCACAGAAGCAAGATGTGACTGCCTCGCTGAAAAAGGTACTCAGTCATGTGGCTAACACAGATAAGAATAATGGACTAAGATAAGTTATAAGAGTTAATAAGAAGCCTGAGCTAATGGGCCAATCAGTTTATAACTAATGTAGACTTTCGTGTGATTTCTTTGGGACTTAACAGTTGCAGGAACTGGGCAGGACAGAAACTCAGACAACAACATAGCTAGGTGATTATGGCCTACTCACTTGTAGATCCATAAGCGAACCCAAAGTTCTGTTTCTTCTTCTCTACAATGTCCTTCTACTTGCTTTCTTTCAAGAAGATATTATTTTTCCATGATACTAGTCCAAGCCATCACATTATATAGTCAGCCACCGTGGGCCTCTGTCACAGTTTGGGAAACGTCACACGGTCACCATCCACTGTAGCACAACGGAAAAGAAAAGAATACGCTCCAGCTCACGGCGCAAATGCTGCTGTCCCACCGTTCGAAGCATTTTTGTTATTTTGACCATTTACTTAATGATGCCCAGGATTAAACTTTTCTAGACCCTATTATTTGCACTTTATTATATTCTCCCTTACACAATCTTCTGATACTGTCTTACTGGGCTTTTGTTGTTCTATTCTGTTTGCATATTATACACTCTCTTTTAGCATACTTTACTTTTTTCTTTGTTGTTGCTACATGCAGCTTAAAGGCAAGACCGTCCCTAGGCCATGTGAACGTGGTGGTTCAAAGGTAAACTTTGGAGGAACAGAAGGTGAATGAGATTGACAACACACAGCGTAACATTCCCAGACCTCAGCTTTGCCTTTTGACTCCTCTCAGCATAATTTACACTGCAGTTCCTATTATCCAGATTTGTCAGAAATATGCTTCTGATCTGGAAAAGAGAGAGATGTAGGGAAATTAATTACTTACAAAAATCAATATACTGCCAATCCCCGGTTTCCCTATTTGAGTTAGAGTGATATACAATGATGAATTTGGAGAGTGCTGCGGTTGAGACGTGGTCTCCAAGTGGCAGAAAGAGACTGTGCCCCACAGATGCACAAGTTCTGTATCCACTTAAGTTCAGGCTGAGCAGGCAAGGCATCCTCCAAGCTACGCTTTGATTTCACACCTCCGGGTCTTTGGGAAGTGCTATGCTAGAAAGAGTTCTACCCTTTAGCAGACCCTCCCCTTTGGTTTTCTCTGGTGTCCGACTGGAATTTTTCCCATGGTGTCATTGCTATAAAAAACAGTCATGAGTAGATGACCCCAGACAGCCAAGGTACAGCTAACCTCAAATGTGACTTGGTACACATTTGCTTTTCTTCTGTGGAAGCTGAAGAACATCTTGCCTCTGATAACTCTTGGTCAGAGTAGTCTAAAAGTCCACGCCAGAAGGGAAGGATCCAAAGCCATGAGTAAGCCCTCAACTATTTTCAAGGGAATATAATCTCTTGCTGGGAAAGCATTTCCATTTTCTTTCATTGGTCACCCTGAGGGCTCCTGGTGGAGCGGAAATGAAGCCTCTGTGCCAGTGACTGCAAATACCCCATGAGGCGGGGGGGGGGGGGGGGGTTCGGAAGAGAAAGGAGCCTTTGAGGGCCTGAAGACTGGGGATTAAACTCCAAACCCCACCTCTCCCAGCCCCAGCTTCCTCCTGGCTCTCTGTGAGTTTGATTGATCTCCCAGGATCCATCCCCAAGATTAAAAGAGATAGTGCATATTCACATGAATTTGGCAGGGCCGGGAAAGGGGGTTGTATTGCATCCACCCCAGAATCTAGACTCTTTGGTTTCTATTCTTCTCTGAATCTATACCTAGTCTGGGTTGTCTTTATGCAGATTCATCCCTGAACCCTTCTGTGACAGCCTTGAATCCTCCCATGAGGAACCTTTTCTCTTGGAAAATACCTTTACTTGCAGTTCAGCGCATTTGAATCCAATTCATTTTATTCATACTCAAACCAACCTGTGCCTGGCATTTCTTTTCCTTAAAGTTAGAGATCATGCTTCCCAGGTGCTAGAGGTTAAAATAGTGGATGAATACAATGTCACCCTTGTATCCATCCATCCATCCATTCAAAGCATAGGTATTTTCTGGGATGTGTCATGTCCTCTCTTACAACTAAGTACATATGCAATGATAAACAACCCAGGCTTCAGACCCAAAGGTGAGGTCAGCTACTCCAAATACATCCCATCCTTAAAACATCTTCAGTTTTTCAGTTGCTCACCTTCACTGTCTTGGTAACTTCCACTGCCCTCACCATAACTCAAGCCCCAATTATAGTATTCATCGCAGTGAGCCCTTCCCTAGCTTCAGTCCATGTAGCAGCCAGACACATCCTTTAATGTCAATTCCTTGGTCTGCACATATAGAGGCCAGAGAAGAATGGGTGTCTTCCTCTGTCACTCTCCACTTTATGTCCTCGAGACAGGGTCTCTCACCAAACTGGACGTTCACCATTTCAGCTGGGCTGAAATTACAGGTGCAGGCATGCACGCCTTGCCTTTCACAAGGGTGCCGGGAAGTCAGTCTAGAACCACAGTGCTTGTGTGTCAAGTTCTCTGTCCCATGACCCTGTGTAGACCACTAGCCTGCCTGTTGGGGTGGGGTTCAAGGCTTTTATTTCCAACCTAAGGCAGGAGAAGGGAGATCAGGAGGGGCAGGAAAAGGATGAGCAACAGGAGACAGAGGAAGAGCAAGGGGAGCAAGAGAAAGATGAAGAAGAGAAGGGAGAGAAAGAAACAGATCTTACACCTCTTAGACCATTCCCACCTCAGCCTCAGAGTTCTACAGTGGTACCCAGTCACATTCACAGCTGATGCCCAGTAAAGAGCCTTATTCAAAATTATTAAAAGGTCAAAGTACTTTTCAAGCAGTCATCCCTGGCCTCTGTTCCTATCCCTTTGCCCTCGTCCCAGCATTATATCTCTGAAATGTTATGCTCAGCCCTTCTTAACTTTTTGTGCCAAGAATAGAATGTATTCTCTCCCCATGTCCTGCTCTTTGTACATAAGATCCATTCTACCTCAAGCCCTTTACTCCTTGGGTTAATTTTTATGTATCCCTAGGATCCTCTGTATCTCTCCCCTTCTCCATGTAGAATAAGATTCACACACACACACACACACACACACACGCACACACACACACACACACACACACGCACACACGCACACACACACATTTTCCCAGGGTGCTTCAAAGGTTCACTGCATATTCATTTTGTTTGTTTGTTTGTCGCTTGAGACAGGGTCTTTCTATACAGCCCTTGTTATCCTTGGTTTCACTATTTAGGCCATGCTTGCCTTGAACTCACAGAGATCTGCCTGCTTCTGCCTCTTGAATACCGAATATGCCACTATGCCTGGATGTATTAGATTATTTAATGTGCTACCTACATCTGCTTTTAAATCTACTGCTCATCTCTTCTTCCTTTGTAGCATCCACTGCCATCATCATAATTCCATCCCCAACTATAATAGTCATTACAGTGAGCCATTCCCTCGCATCAGTGGGTTCCATTGAAGGATGTGGCATCAGACACATCTTTCTAAAGCCACTTCCTTGGTCTGCACATGTAAAGAACAAAGAAGAATGGGTGTCTTTCCCTGTCTCTCTCCACTTTATTCCCTCGAGACAGGGCCTCTCACTGAACTGAAAGTTCACCATTTCAGCTGGGCTATCTGGCCAGTGAGCTCCCTCTCTTCACTCCCCAGTGCTGAAGCTACTTATATCTACTTTGAAATCTCAAATTCTAAAGTTGCACCTGTTTCTAAGGAAACTATCAAAAATACTTGTGAATCAGATGTTTAACTAATGCATATTTGAAAGAATAAAGCTATCAAATTAATATGTCTTTGTTTTCCCATGGTTTATAATGTATTTTGATCCCCAATATGAGGCATGTATGCATAAATGTGTTCTAAACATGAAAAGAGGCTATGACTGTTCATGCCCCTAAAGAGTATGTCTCTTGATGGTCTGCATGTCCCAGTGGTAGTGAAGCTGGTAACAGAGGACCTGGGAATCCCACAGCCCAGAGCCAGCTCCACTGTACATGGAAACCTTTACTGGTTTTTGAAGCTAAACCCATCTTCTTCACTCAGACATGCTTAGGCAATGTTCTAGTCTGTCTTACTATGGCTGTGACGAACACCTTGACCAAAAGCACCTTGGGAGGAAAACACTTCCTAGGCTTGCGCATGTCAGGCCACAGTCTATCCCTGGGGGAAGTCAGGGCAGGAACTTAAGAGCAGAACAAGGAAACAGAAACTGAAGCAGAAGCCATGGAGGAACTCTGATTATTGGTTTGCTCTCCATGACTTCCTCAGTTTGGTTTCTTGCATACCCCAGGACATGCTTAGGGACAGCACTACCCACCATGGGCCGGGCCTCACTCATCAACCATCAAGAAAATGCTCCCATAGTTTTGCCTACAGGCCGATCTGATAGAGGTGTTTTATCAATTGGGGGTCTTCTTTCAAGAAGACTCCAGCTTGGGTCAGGTTTTTAAAAAGCCCCTCCATCCTGATTTGGTGGCGACTAAGAAGAGAACAGAAGGAAGGGCAGGCTCACCGTAGAAAGACCCATGGCTGCTACTCAGTTCTTTGGGGCAGTAGGGCTCTCAATGTCAAATAATGGCAAAGTTCATCTTTTGGGTTGGAGAGATGGCTCAGTCATAGTGTTTGTCTTACCAGCATGAAAAGCTGAAATCTAACCCCAAGACCTATGTAAAAAAGAGCCATGGGTGTCAGTACATGCTTGCAATCCCAGCTTTGGGAAGACAGATGCATTGGTCAGGGAGCTTAGCCTACTTGGTGAGTTTTAGATCTCTCAAAAGTATAGTAAACTGCCCTCTGTCCCCTACAACTGTATCCCTACACATACACACATATGTACATACATGCACACATATGTGCCATACACATACAATAAAAATAAATTAAAATTTTAAATATTCAATTTTCCCTGCTTTAAATCATTTTTGTCATTTTTTCTATTTCTTTGTGTGTGTGTGTGTGTGTGTGTGTATACAGGCATGTGATGTCATGTCATGGTGTGACATCACATGCCTATATACCCTCTTCCTAGTGCCTGAAGCACACATACAGGAAGGACAGTAATGTTTACCATGACAGTTTCCCTTCAGGGAAAACACACAGGATACTCGTGGGAAAATGGGTTCAACCCCAGCTGGCTGGGTCACTGAATACTCTAGTTTGCAGAGAAAAAGAGAGCTGGGAATGTATTTGACATGGCTGCTTCCATCTGTCCTCTCTGAAGACCGGCCAGGCATGCCTAGAGAGGTAGAAAATCCTGCACTGCAGGGCAGCAGGCTTGGGGTGTGAGATCCATGAAAACAATTCTGGAAAAGAAGAGTTGCCATGGAGTCACAAGAAAACAGACAGGGCTTACTCTGCTATGCAGTCTGTGACTATTCACTGTGTGCCTCTCATTTTTGAAAACACCTATGGAAACTATTGATGTGGGATTCCCCTCTTCACGCTATGAATATGTTATATTACCATTGGCTAATAAAGAATTTGCTTTGATCTATGGCAGGGAAGAAAATAGCTTGGTGGGAAAACTAAACTGAATGCAGAGAGAAAGAAGGCGGAGTCAGGCAGATGCGATGTAGCCACCCAAGATGCAAGATGTGAGGTACCAAACCTCACAAATATAAATTACTTTATATTTGTGGTAAAATATAAAATAATAAAAATGGGTTAATTTAAGATGTAAGAGCTCGCTAGGAATATGGCTGAGACATTGACAAAATAGAATTGTAATTAATACAGTTTCTGTGTGATTATTTGGGTCTGGGTGCTGGGAAATGAAAACACAGTCTCCATTTACAAACTATACGTCTTTAAAGTGAAGGTTCATTTTCTCTCTCCTTTCTCATTTCTGCTGAGCTGGACTCCATAGATAGATGTAGCTTCCAAGAGGCAACCAATGATAGCAATGTATTTCTTCCTTTTGAGATTCTAATGACTTCAGCAAAGGTTCAATAATCCAGGGAAACGATGCTTCATATAAATCAGCAGGTTCCATTAAAAGAACAGCTCCTAACCTTCCCAATGCTACTTAATACAGTTCTTCATGTTGTGGTGACCCCACCCCCATCATAACATTATTTTCATTGTTTCATCATGACTGTAAATTTTATACTGCTTTGAATCCTAATTTAAATATATGTGTTTCCTGATGACCTTAGGTGACCTCTGTGAAAGGGTCATTTGACCCCAAAAGGGGACACACAGGCTGAAAATCCCAGATTTAAAACAATCTCACTCACATTTGTATTACAGGTTTTCCTTTGCATCTGAAATAAGATAAACAATCCCCACCCATGTCCTGAGCTGTTAGTACCACGAGATACTCCCAGGGAAAGATCCTAACTCCCACAATGACTGCTTTTAAATCCTACTCACTGAATCAGGGAAATCTACTCTACCAGTGTGATGTGTTATTGTAAACATTGCTATGAGACCCAATAAACAGTTCAGCCTTGAAGATAAACCCATGTGTGTTGGTCTGTGTCCTTACTTCTACTGATACAACTATGTATAAATTTTGCTAAGCATATCATTAAAGTAGAAAAAAGTTTTCACCAAGAGAAAAAACCAAAGGGTCTGGTTGTGCCATACCTATAATTTATAGCTACAGCAAGTCTGTAATAAATGATAATTATCTCAGCAACACCTGGCTCTCTGCTCTCCATCACCCATCGTCCTTTGTGATGGGTAAGCCTTTGGAGAACAGCAGAATCATTCAACAACTGAACTTTGATATCTACCTTTATGTTTTAATTTCATCATCTTCAAAATCAATGGGAAAAATCTTTACTCATATTACTTAATAGGAAAGTCTCCCAAAATTCTTAGCTGGTGGAGCTTCTAGCAAACTCTAATTATTTAAAGCAAAATTTCTTAATTAGATGCTCTTACATGTTCCTTAAAAAGTGAAGAAACACGTGAATTTACTAGTGAGAAGCCAAGATTTAAATTAAAATTCTGTAGTGATGTTCTGTCCACCCACACATTAGTCAAGGAACAGCTACAGATCCATTGGTGGCTCCTTTAGGTCATACTGACATCTTTCCTCTTTCTCTAATGGACCAGATTCAGTACTCTCTCATAAGATCCTATTACCAAGGGCTATCGTAAGCCTTAGACTATATAGTCTATAGCCAGAGAAAATAGCACAACAGCAAAACTGCCAAACACCAAATTCTGTATCCCCATCATTAAAAATATATGAGAGAAATGGGTTTTATATAAGTTTTTGTTTGTTAGAATATTATGCTCAATTTAATTAATTTATTTTGTGACATCATCCTCTATCCATTCCTCTAAAAGCACTTTATGAAAGTGTTTTTGGATGAACAGTCTTTCACAGGAATAAAAGGAAAATGTTTCATCTGAAATATTCAGTGTTTTAGTAAAAAGCAAGAATAATTTGTTTGGGGTTTGTACGCTATCTAAACCCTTATAAAAGGTAGTTTTCATGATCTCAAAATATCATCATATGCATTTTCTTTCCCTTGTCTTCTGAAATCCCCCCTCCAAAAAATAAGAAAGAAAGAAAAAGTCCTAGAAGTGGAAAAGTACAATTACCATCCAGTACCCCTAATATGATTCTCTAACAGGAAGAACCAGAGTTCTCTGGCTGGCTGGCTCGATCCAGATTGGATAGAGGACAACAGGAAGAGGAAATACACACAATGAGACCATCACATCTTCCTGAGGAGTAAACAAGGAAAAACTACCACCACCACCAACATCCTTATGAGACAGTCTATTCCAGATGAATGCAGACCAAATAAAGCCACTCTCAAACACTGGAGGCAAAACAGTTTGAGCAACAGCAACAACATAAGATGATAAATAAACAACTCAAAAAATAAGCAGAGTACAAAGCTGCTTGAGGACCTAATGACATAAGATAAAGGAAGACCAACCTCTCACCCAGAAGAAACTCAAGTAATTTATGTACCTATTCTGCCTTTAAGGAAGTGGGGCACCGTTCTCCTCTATTGTGATATGGAAATAGTGACTTCCTAAGGCAGATGTGGAGGACAGGGAGTTTGGAGCTGAGACACCTGGTGACCCCAGCAAAGCCAGGTGCCGGAAGACAACTTCTACACTGACCCATTCACACTGGGAACACATCCTCTCACACTACAGGATAAGGATGACATTTACCTCTGTGATCCTCCCCTAGTACATTTCATGCCCTCGTCTCCAAAAACGAAACCCCAGGCAGAAAGAAGCACCTCAAACCCTGTGCTTAGCCTTCCTCAAAACTCACAAAAAAACGGCAATATTAAAGTCTAAGATGATGTCATAGCTAAGAGAAGACTCAGGGAACATGACAACTGAGTGAAATTCCTAACTACTGACAGGATTCTATAGAAGGAAAATGGCTGCAGATAAAAACTAAGGAAAACCAAGTAAGCTATAGATTTCAATTAGCATCAGCAATAGTTCACTGGTTAAAATGACCTCATCACTGTAGGAGGTGGCTGGGTAGGGAGGTCATGGGAACACTGCACTGTATTTGCAATTTTCCTATCATTCTAAAACTGTTTGAAAAATAAAGTCTAGTTTAAAAATAATGAAGGCATTAGATAAAAAACACTCATTTCTCCTTAGCCTTGGGCTCCAACATGGCTGCCAGAGAGAATGGCTGTTTCCACAGTTCACACAACTGGAGATGCCCGGTGCATTAAGTATTTACCCAAGAATATGTGCTTGTGTTTTCATAAAGTCTGAGAAGGTACTGGAGTGTGCCGGGCCTGGGAGATGTCTAAGTCTCAAATAACTGAGCACTGTTAAATAAACATGAGGTGTATAACAGAGAGCCAATTTTAGATTTAATAACAATGGAACAAAAGTTTGGGAAACATTACCAGCAGATCAACAGAGTAGCTCAGCGAGTGAAAGCACTTAGTGCTAAGCCTGGCATCCTGGGTCAGTTCCCAGAATCCAATGTAGGACAGACGCACTCGCGCACACACACAGTACCCACAATGGTGTAAGAAAGAAAATGTTACTTTATTACTAGCAATGTTGTTCTAAAAATAAAATACTATGATTGAAAAATTCTTTCTTTTGCTAATGCCCCTGAGAAGTAATACACATCTTTTGAGATAGTTTCCCTCATACGATTTGTGCTAAATTCATTCTTGATTTTAATGAAACCTCCTCAGTGAGACCTGGGGTCTTATAGAGAAATCTGCGGGGTTTGTGGACACTTCAAAAAGAAAGCACTTTTGTGTGACCCTCTCCTCCCCACGCGGTGAGTGCACAGTGCATTGCTGTCCTGTTTTGTCTGCTGCTGATAATTTTTAGCTGGTGCATGGTAACTGTTTGGGCCCTGAATAAAGACATCTCTTTTTGTTCATGTAAAGGTTTGCCATTATTTGGGCTTGTTTTTCTGTCCCTACCTATGTCCTGAGCAAGTATTACTACATGGTGAACGCTCACGCTTCTTCCTCGTATTTCGTAGACCCTTTCTTTTGTTTACTCTTTCTGCATCTCATTCATCAAATTCTTGATCGTGTTCTTTCAGTCATGAAAGAGTATCATTTCCTCTCATTAATGCGATTGGCTTTTATTGATCGTACGTGGGCCATGCTGTGTAGGCAGTTGGCAAAAGTGATGAGAGACAATTGCAACCAAGAACATGTTTGATGGCAAAATTCAGGTTCATTTAAAAAAGATCTTGCTGTAAAGAGAAAAGGCTCATTCATTTACCAGCTGCCCAGAGGTGAATAATTATACAAAAACCATATTAATTACAATACTGCTTGGCCGATGACTCAGGTGTATTTCTAGCTAGCTCTTACATCTTAAATTAACCCATTTCTATTAATCTTTGTATCACCACAAGGTTGTGGCCTACTGGTAAGGTTCCAGCATCCTTCTCCATTGGCAGCTAAGAGGCATCTCCCTAACTCCACCTTTTTTCTCTATATATCTTTGTTCAGATTTCCTGCCTGGCTTTATTCTGCCCTGCTATAGGCTGAAGCAGCTTCTTTTATTGATCAATGGTAATAAAACACATTCACAGCATTCAGAGGGGAATATCACATTATCTCCCCTTTTCTCTCTAAATACAACAAACCTCAAAATCACCAGACCCTCCAGACAACGAAGACTTTTTCATGAAGCATCTGTAAAGGCAAACCTAAAAAGAAGAGCTTAGTGAAGCCTGGGCAGAGAGGGAATGTGGTCACTGGAAACGAATCCAGCAGATCTTTGGAGTGATGAAATGTCTTAAATCTAGATTTTGTATTCAATCTACCATAATTCATTCAATTTCACCCTTAAAGATTGGCATTTGTACTATGCAAATCACATGTCAATAAAGCTGTTCTAAAAGCCATGATAACCACGATGGCAGTCACCAAATTCTGCCGACTGGCATCTTTCAATAGGATCTATGCTCGCTGCGGTTACTCTGCTTATGGTGTCTCAGTCCACGCTACAGCTCTAAAATCTCATGGTAGAGACTCTGCAGATGCACACGCTCCCCAAAGGGCAGAACCCACAAAGCCCTTCGCATTGAGTAAGGTGCACAGAGAACCCCAGAAACTTCCAGCCATTATAATTACTGCCACTTTGACTAACCACTGCCCCTGCTTGATAACCTAAAAGCAAATAAGTCCCTACATCTCTTCCTTACTTAACAGCAGGAAACATCCTGGTACCTCTTTACATGAACAGAGTTCTTTTCCCTCTGTACGTGAGACTAAGAGTTCAAGCAGCTTTGCCGCAGAAAAGGTTAGGAGATTTTGCTGTTTCCAACTGAGCTGAAGCTCCCAGTCAATTAATAAATGTGAAATACACAAGTCATGAAAGTTGGGATGGGGGTGAGGATGGGGACCCCCAAGATGGGAAGAGAGATGGCAGATGACGGTACATGGGGGTGAATAAGAACAAAGTATTATGATACATAAGAAAAATTCACAATGGAATCCATTTCTTTGTATGAAGCAAAATTTAAAACGTCAAGTAAATGAAGAAAAAGGCAACTGGATATTTATATTACATTTATTCTATAAGAAGGCTTGTGTGTCTACTAGTATGAGTATTGTGTGTAAGAGTTATGGTATGATGCTTAATAAAATTATTCTAAACATGATAAAATGTCATGGATAGAAGAAGTCAATAAAGAAAGAAAGAAAGCATAAAAAAGGCTTCATGTGTGGATATTCCAGCAACACTTCAGCTTTGGAGATTTGAGGAAATATTCGGTATTCTGAGTATGAAGCAAACGCATTATACACTGCTCTGTTTCATTAGGGAGAAAGTGATCGTTAATTTAAAAAAATAAAAATAAACTCTAGTGAGAAATTGAACATATCGACCATGAAATTTTGCTAATTTGATAATTAAAGCGTCTCCATTCCAATGCAGACCCTGGACACTCACAAAACGGTGACATAATGATTCAGGATGGAGGCGTATTATACACACAGTAATATCTGCAGAGGGGAATTTTTAAGGCTCCCTGCAAGAAAATGAGTTTTGAACAGCCCAGAGCAATTATGCATGGACCTTCTGCGGTTTCCTCACTCCCAGGGAATGAGGGATGGGACAGGGAGCTGCTCTTGTTCATTACATAGAGTTCTGGAGGGCATAATCAGAACTGAGAATCAGAACCGCGAGGAGGAAGATGAAAGGCAGGTGTGGGGAAGGCTGAAAATGGAGACAGGGAAGTCTGCACCCCGCCTTCGACCCTCTTCCTCCCTCTCATCCTCTCCTTCCCCTCCTCTCTTCCACCTGAGCGCCTATGTAAGCATTTCTTGAGCCCACTCTGAAATTTCATCTTCCCTCTTTCCTTTCCTTAAAAACATTCAGTAAGGGGGGGGGGGAGGGAGAGGGAACCTCTTGAGAAATGACTGTGAAAATGAAGGCATTAATTTTTCTGCTCAATTTAAGAGATGGAGCTAAAAGAAGGAAACCAGTGTATCCTCTCTCTATAGCTGCAATGCCAAGGCTACCTTAGGAGAAAATAGCAAATCAGGGGGTCCAAGGGAGGCCTCCCAAGGAGAGACTCATGACAGTACCCATTGTCCTGCAGCTGGTGTCTGTGCGGCTGTGTAATTGAGATCTATCGCTGTCTCCTTCCCTTGCTTTTAGACTTTTCCTTTTATGACTCTAATACGGAGATGAATCGGTGGCCTGTTTTTTTTTTTTTAACTAGATTAAAAAAAAAAACCAAAAAGCATGGTTTACAGTAGAGCTGCAAAGGAAATAACTCCAATACGCCAAGGCCTTCTCTGTGAGTTAACTGTCCTGGGAACGCACGTAGCCCTGACTTGGAAGGAAGAGAGGAAAGGTAGATACAGATGATAATATATAACATCTGATTGTTATTCATAAGTCATTTTATATTACCAAAAGAAATAGCTCAATGCTTATTATACTCACCTCTAGTGTGCAGCATGTTCACTGTTATGCTCTTATTTCTATTATATCTGTGGACATTGACGCTCCTTAGTCATTATGAGACCACTTCGAAAACCCAGCTTTGGATCTAAAACAACACATACTTTATTTTGCAAAAGCAGAAAGAGGGTCATAGAAGTCAAGCCCAGCTCCAGAACACAGGACTAACTAAGGGAAATGTTTAAAAACAGAAATCAGACTTCCCAGTTGGGTCACAAGGTGGAGAAGTCTTACACAGAACCAGTGTTGGATGAGGCTGGCTAAAGCCGGGAGGTACAAACATGGAAAGGTAGAGGCAGTGACCTAAGTGATCTGGGCCTTGAGATGCTCTCCCAGGTTTTCTGGATATTGTGAAGACCCTGAAGGTGGACCCTGAAGCTGGTGGTTGATAACAGATACATGGCAAGAAATCTCAAGTATATTTCATCTCTCTTGCTTTTCTCAAAGCCACAGTGGAAGCAGCCAGTATTGCCTTCCTTGTTTTATCTTCTCAACTCCTAATAAAACTGATGTTTATCTCAATGAAGACAGCCTTAAAACTTATTTTATGTTTTCTGAAAATGTCAGATTTCATTCCCCGGTGCTGTCCGCTTCACCTGTGGGCTGACCTTGAGTGGGGCTGTTCTCTTCCCTTCATCACAGATGTGGCTCTCTCCTCCAAGGACCAAGTCCTCCTTAATCTCCCAGGCACCCGTCTTTCATCTGGTGCTATTTATCTCCGTGACACTTCCACAGCAAAGTGTGTAATACATCGTCTCTCTGAGGGTGGTTTTCTAAGTTCTCTATTGCTTCCCTCTGCCAGCTTCAGGAAAGTTACTGATCCTTTCTGGGCCTCAGTTTGCTCTTCTGCAACAAAGCGGACACAGCACACACCTCACAGGGTCCTGAGGCAGATTCAGTAAACACACATGTGCCGGCAGAGACTAGCAATGTGTTTGTGATCAGGCCTGCGTACCACTGGCCGCTGCTTTGTCCTGTGATGAGCTGGCCATCTTTTCAGAATGTCTCCTCATGTAGCCATGGACAATGGGCATGATACTGAGCCATCTGCCTTGAGACACACCCCAGGTTTGTACACCTTAGGCTTTCTAGCCCCTAAGCTTATGGCTTCATTGCTAAGAATGGACAGAAGTGTTGAACTCAAATCTTTCTTTTCGACCTCAGGGCTCAATCTGAAATGCTAGGGGATTTATGGTTCCTGTGTTTGAAAGCAATGCTCCTTAGAAATCATTAACATCTGGGGGAGTACATCTTAATTATGGAAATTAATATTCTCACTGTTTTTATTCATTAATATTTTAATATGCCTGTGATGAGGCTCAACCTAAACCAATTTCTAAATCAAATCTGTCCCTCAGTAATTTGATTTGTCAGAACAGAGAACAAAAAGCAGTACCAACAGGGTACTTTGAATGAAATTTTAATTAATTAGGCATATGAATGCACTAACTAATTTTGGATGAGTAATTAGATGACTAATTATGTTGAAAACAGAACTTTGTGCTTAATGAGATGACCATGGTCAGTGCCGCCCTTCAGTGGATGTTTGTTTTACTAGCAAAATTCAGAAAATGCGGATGGAATGGGGCCACCTGTAGCTCAGAGGAGACAGGCAGAGGTGAGACTGCATTGGTCCTAGAACTCCAGCAAGGCTCTGTGCCCAAGCAATGTAAACTTACCAGACATCTTACCTTTTCTATTTCACCACCAAGACACATGCACACACATGTCCACATATGAAATTGCTCCATACACAAATACAAGCCCACAAGTACGCACCCAGACACACAAGCAGGAATGCACGCGCACATATATGCATGCATGCATACACATGCAGATACACACGCAAGCCCACCTAAACCCCGATTGTTTCTCCTTCCATTTAAGACATTCACAGTGATAAATTCAACAAGGAAAGAAACAACACATTGATTTATCACAGATGACATCACTCATCCTGGAGAATTTTGCAAAATGGCAATCTTCCCCCTTTGAAAAGGCTGAGCCGGGGTTTTCTCAGATCACAGGCAGCCTTGAGGCCTTCAACAGTTCCGCTGTGGGCAGCTGGTTCTAACTAGCACCTATTTGGCAAAGAGCTGCAGTCAGGATTTCTGGTTTCTGAGTTCAAACCGATATTTCATAGCGATCGTGTTGTCGGAATGCGGGTCGGGAAGATGGCAGAGGGCGATTTAAAACAAAGGAGCAAAAAAAGAATCTTTTCAGTTTGGGTTTTCCCTCAAATTGCCAGCTCCACACAAATTCAGAACACACAATAAATTCCAAGTAGGTTAGAGGCACTGAAGGCTGAGGAAGCATTCTTATAGTATGGTAGACACCGGAGAGGTACGCAAATTAGCCAACCTAATGGTGGGAAGGCATTGGTCCCGGTGGTGGATCAGGTCTGGCATTGTCTTTAATCTCTAAATCAAAATGAAAACAAAAACCCATCAGCTTTCATGAAAATTATTTTCCTACTGTCCACACCATCTGATCACCCCAGGAGCAGTCCCCAACACTCTGTCTGAAAATGAAGATTCACACACAGAATCCAGGCAGACTGAACCTATTCTGTAGTTCAGTTATTTTAGGGCAAATGAAGAGAAAAGCCCCTTCTCTTGCAGTTTTATATGGGGGGGAGTCATACATATGTATCTGGGTTTGCATTGTCTTCCTCCTCTTGTCTTACAGTTCCCTGAAACACAGAAATAACTTTCTCTTGGAATCAGCCTGTTCCACTGGAGATCATATATCCAAATAGTGTTTTTCCCATCAAAGCTATTTTTTAAAAGAATTATCCATCCTATCTTTCAAATCAGTTACCAATTAGTTCACCAGTGTTTGAAGACTGTCAAGCAGAATTGCCTGTTTGATCGATACTTTGTCTCTATAGACCAGTAAACTCCAGAGGCTCCCACTTCCTTCCACGGCTAAGGAGTTGACCCAACATTTTCCTCAGTCCTAGCATCCTTGCTGCTCTGGTCTTGCTGGTTGTGAAGTAGTCTTATCGGCTTCCTCTTTTATGCTGGTGATGTTTGCTGACCTTTTCCTTGCCCTGGAAAGCTGTTGGAAATGCAGGCTTTCCCTGAGGACAGGGAGGCACTATTTGTTTTAGATTAGGACTTCAGAAGGTTTCGCTCAAGAAGTCCTATCGCACTTCTACATCCGCTGGGCGGGACCTCAGCTCCATTCACACGCTGTGCATTGTGGGTCGACACCACAAGTAATTTACTGATATTGAAGGCTGGAAATCAGGACCTCTGACCGGACTCAACACTGGCTCTCAGTATGGGAGGCTTAAGAAGAAATTTTTGAAGATAATATGGAGGGAGAAATGCGCTTTGTGAAAAAGCCTTCACAAGGAAAATAGAAGTCAAATTTTGACATTCACCCCCAACAGTACTAAGAGATGCTATAGTTTCTCCTCTTTCCATGCTAGCTCTACCACAGCTTTGGTCACATGCCGCAGTCTGCTTTAGTTACTAGGAAAGTAAAAAAGTTTCTCTCCCTTTCTAAAGACATTGTCTTCGTTCTGAATGAGAGCAGTGTTTGTAAAAACCGACAGTCAGAGGGGTTGAGAACATGAACATGACATTCACCCAAAGCAATCACATGCCTCTGCTTTTTTAAAATGGCAGACCCCTGAGAGCTACCAACTTCACATTTTCAAAACTTTGGGCCATTTTCCCCTGAGTCTAACAGTTGAACACACTACAGAAACACAGCAGAACCTGACATCCGACTCTCTAGGTTGTCCAGACCATCACTGCCAAAAACGACTTTTCACAAGTCAGTCAGCCAGGTCAACTAACTTAAAATTAAATATTTACTTACTATTCTTAATCTGAGCTGAGAACAAGGATGGCCAAAAAATGAGTAATGCGGAGAAAAAATCATTTCTTAATACTATTAGTTTGATTTTGAGTTTCTGTGGTACTTGGTATAGTGTCCAATTTTGTTTACGTATATATATTTATATATAATATTCCTATGTACATACACACATATATTGTATATGAATGAACCCCACTTCTACTATTTCTAGAGTCTATGTTCTCAAATCTATAACAAAAATATTTATTTTAAATCATTGTGCCTCACTTAATGCTTTCTATATCTGATTTTTATGTGTGGCTAATTATAGAATTCTACTTAGTAACATAAATATATATTGAGAGATATATTTCCTAAGCTTTAATACGACAGTGAACATTTTTGTCACAATAAATGCATAGGCACATAGCTTAAATTATAAGCATAAATAAGCTAGCTGGGAGAGCTATATTTGTTTGGACTTGTTAATTTATACTTTGAAGTCTTTGTCGAACAAATTTATTTTGCCTGCAAAAATTCACGTCCCCAATGGACTGAGTTCTGTTCGTAATGGTTCACGATCTGGAATGCAAGGCGCATCTCAGAGTGCATGTGTGGTGCGTCTGCTGCAGTCAGTGCTCCAGCTGCAGTGCAGTTCTTTCAGCATGTTGTACTTCAGTAACACATTCATCAAGATGCAAGTTGCACGGCCCTGAGAGATGGGAACACATGAGCATCCCTTTTCAGACACGGTTGGCTAGCGGAGTTTATTGCTTCTGAAATTACTGGAGCTAAGATTACAATGACTTTATTGTCTTTTATTGCTTTGCAGTTATGGGGATATGATAAAAGAGCATTAAAACTATAAATGGCGAGGTTCTTACGGTCATTTATTAACTGGTACACAAACTAACACAGACCTCGGAGCCTGGAATGTTGACAACAGATGTCAGCTCCCTGCTTCCCCCAACAAAACCCAGAATGTGCTAATATCGGACAGTAGAAGGTGCTGGCTGACACTCTACAGTTGATACAGTGCAAGCAAGCTGTCATACCTCTTCTCACAGAGAATACACACACACACACACACACACACACACACACACAACCAGAAAGTAGCTACACAATACTATCAATTCATGCAATAACTATTTGGAAGCCAGCTGTCAGTGCTGTTAAATACAGTTCTTAGTGGCCTTATCCAGGCATGGTTGTTCCATGATACACGACGTAGATAGTGAAGTTCTTCTTCATCAGACAGTTTTGATACCCACCACTGTCCACATGCAACCACCATGAGGTGAAATAGTCTGGGGTCAAGTGTAGATCTCAGCTAAAGACAATCTTCCAAGAAGACAAACTGTGATTGCTTCAAGATGGCTGACAAGTCCATCTTATTTAGGCAAGAGCATACGCAGCTGCAGGGCAGGTGGGCAAACACCTGTGTCCCCGCCCCCACGAGACGGAGAACGGCGGAGGCGTGCAGCTCAGCGCACTCTGTCTCTTCCTAGTGGGCATGGTGAGCAGGAAGGCCAGCCATAAGGTTCAGGAGTTGAATTTGTCCCTCTCTGCCAGATGGTTAGCGAACAAAAACGTCTTAGTGGAGATCTGAAGCACGCACTTTTCAACGGGATTTCTTCAAAGCAGTGAGGGATGCTGTAAATCTAAAAGCTTCTCAAAGAAAACGAATACTCGTGAATGTATTTAAAGTAGATTAAAAATACTGATTCACAAAAGAGATTTTTTTTTTCAAATAATTGTAGTCAGTGGCAAAGCAAATAATTAAATCCTTTGCTTTATATAATTTTAGTCTGAAAATGGGAGTGGTAAAATTATAGGAACAAAAAATGATTATATTTCCCTGGCTGCACTTGACCTAAAATGTACTCTGAGAAGATTTGAAGTAACAGAGCCACAGTGTGGAGAACAAATGTCTCATTGTTGCTGGGTTTGGGAAGTAAAGAAATTAAGTATGCTCTGCAAAAGAAATCAGGGAAAAGTCGGAGATCAGCTTGTTCTTGTTCTGGAAATAAACGACAAAGATGTGCAGTAGATTTGACCATCAAATGGCACTTGGGTTCATAACAAAGATGCAAGCCCTTGTCTCTTTCTCGAAGGCACAACTCGGGATAAAAACATATTAAACACATGAATAATGTAAGAGAATGAACGTGGTGTGTGGTCTTGGCTTAGAATAGTAGTATCCATACTAGTAAATGTATATATTATAGATAAACATATATTATACATACATACATATAATGATTTAACCTGGAACTCTGGGATGTGTCTTAAGAATACAGCTAAATTACTGCTTTCTATATCCATGCCCTAGTTCTTATGAAACTTACACACCAGGTGACCGAGGAGCCACCTGAATAGTTGTGACATCCTCATTTCGCAGATAAGATGTCAGGGTTTACAGAACCACGGTAGCTCTTTCCCAGGGATAGCCACTCCTATGACAGCTAGGAGGTGGCTTTCACAAGGTAACAGAACTGGTTAGTGGCTCAGCTGGGTCATCTTAGCAAAGCTTCTGGAAGGACATGGGAGTTAGACGAGCAATTGCATCTGCATCATGACATTGACCTTCACTATCTCAGCATGGCTTCCGGCATGCCTCAGTTTCCCAGCTGACGAGATGTGCTATGAGCAGTAGTTTTTCACACTTTGCTGGGACTGTTACTGAGGTGTGAAGGATTTTGGCACAAAGTATCTATCCTATCCAACAGCATTTGCAGCTATGGCAACACTATTATTTATTTTTATAATCTACTTATTTAGTTATAAATATGTATTTAGTTGTCCGTTTTAAAGTATGCTATCTAACATTAATACATGTATATAATGTGTTTACATCAAATCCACTTTCCATTCACTTCTATCCAATTTCTCCCCTTTCTCTTCCAGCCCCTTTCTCCTCCCAGCTTCATTCCATGCCCTCTCTCTCTCTCTCTCTCTCTCTCTATATATATATATATATATATATATATAGATAGATAGATAGATAGATGAGAATATACATATATATAAATAGATGTGAGAGTATATATATGTGAGAGTGTATAGATAATAATTTAGAATTTTATATACGTTTGTGTGTGTGTATGTGTATCAGTTACCTCCAGAAGCCACCAATTTCCAAATGCCAATAGCTTCTCAGATAGGAGTGGAGCACCACGAACCCTTCTCATCCATATGCGTTTGGCTAGCTTGATATTGTTTAAGTCTTGTGCATTCAGCCCCAGCTACTGTGAAATCATGGTGTAACTGTCCTGCCATATCTAGCAAATGCAGTTTTGCTACAGACATCTATTCCCTCTGGCTCTTACAACCCTTCCAGCCCTTCTTCCATGATGGTCCCTGAGCCTTGGAGAAAGGAAATATGATCTAGATGCTCCATTTAGAGCTGACCCAGAGAAAAGGTAGCATCTTCAGCAAAGGATGCTAGGGAAATAGATAACTACATGCAGAAGATGGAAGAACCAGACCCTTACCGCTCATATTGCAAAAATCTCTGAATGGATTAAGGACCTCAGTGTAAGGTTTTGTTTCATGACCCTGATAGAAGAGGATGCAGGAAAGATACTTGAACTTATAGACATGGGCAAGATCTTTCTGCACAGGACCCAAAGCACAGACATTCAGAACAACAACTGACCCATGAAACTAAAAATCTTATGTCTATTAAAGACACCATCATTAGAGTGAAAACACAGCCTTCAGAATGGGAAAAATCTTTATGAGCTATATATCTGACAGAAGATTGATATATAGAATATACAAAGAACTAAATAAAACAAAATGAAGAAAACCAAAAACCCAACCAAGAAATGGACCATGGACCTGCATAGGAGTTTTCAAAACAAGAAATACAAATGCTTAAGAATTTCTTTTAGATTCAACGTCCTTAACCATCAAGGAAATTTAAATTCAAACTACCTTGAGATTTTGCCTTATCCTACTTAGATCAGATAAGATTTTTCTTTAAAGACAGCAAATGCTCTGGAGCAAAGGGAACACATTCACCAATGGGCGGAGTGCGAACTGGTGCAGCCACGGTGGAGACCGCTGTGGAGGTTTCTCCAAAAGCTAGACATGGATCTACCACATGAACCAGCTGGATCTCTCCTGAACATAGTCCCCAGAGACTGCATCCCACCACAGAGATATTATTATTAGATATGCTAAATATTATTATAAAAACCCTTGTTTCATATCTAGGTGGGAACACCTTCTAACACACGGAAGTTCCAGACTTTTCTCTGGAAAGCAACAGCACAGAGATGTCATTTAAACAAATACCCTTACATGAATAAACAGACAGTCTTTCTCAGGCACATAGCTAAAGTGTCCACTCTGTCAAAGAACCATCAGCACGTATGTAGTAAGTATGTGTGCAACGACTCCTGCAGATACACAAAGCTTTGCCCAATACTCTATCCTGCCACGGAGCTGCCGCTTGAAGGCTATGAAAATCCCCATTGTTTTATTTCACAAAAATAAAATTTCTAAATAACACCTGAGTTAATTATGCAAACTTTTTTTTTCTTTTCACAGACTTGTTAAGTGGCTTTGCTCTGTTTAGAAACCTCTTCATGTGTAACACACTTAAGCTGAAGATAGTTAATGATAATAAGAAAAATTAGCTTCCGGTTGGAATAAAAGGACTCATTGCTGGGGCAGGGAGATGAGGACGTCTCATCTTGAAATGTGGCTCTTAACTTTGATAATGTAAGTCTTCAATAGATAATCTCTTCCAAAAGAAGTTCAATCAGATGAAAAAGCACTCAAGATGTGTATGATTAAAAGGTATCAGCCGCCTAATCCATCAATGTGTTTGGGAGATATTTCTAATATGCCCAAGAATAAATTCTTTCCAGATTCTGCACCACAAATCCTAGTCTAAAGCTATACAGCCAGTCACTACTTTGTGTCTCTTTATTCCTACCTCCCTTTGGTGGGTCAGCAAATGCTCGCTGAATAAATATTGATAATAATGTGTCTAGGTGGCAGGCAAACATGCTCTAATCCTGGAGAAAATTAACACATATTTAAGTGGAAATGATGATGGTCCAAGATCAGACTATCCTGTGGCTGCAGAGAGTAGGGGGAAAGACATCTGGTTGGTTAGAGATGGAGAAGCAGGCCTGACCAGTGCACCAGAGAGGCAGAAGACCTTAAGCAGTGTCACCAAGACAACCATGAAGGGCAGAAGGCACAGGAAAGTTTTGAGAGTGTATTTTACACTTATTTTACACTTACATGCTGGAATCAGTCTCCTTGGGTATGCTTTTTCGCTGCATTTGTGAGCCTGTTCTGTGTACTGTCGGTGCAGAGTATGGCATAGTGCTTCAGACTGCATCTCCCCTAACTCGCCTGTACCTTGTGATCATTTAAGGGCATCTGCTAAACGGGGAAAGAACACTCCCCTGGAAACATGGCCTGCTCCCATTTCCAATTTGACAGGATTTCAAATTTCAATCATCCTTTTTAAACCCCTATTCTTTTCATTGTTTCATTGGGAAATTACCAACTCCTTTTCAATTTCCTGCATATGGGCTTTTTTCTAAATCAATCGTAGAAAGTTACAAATCGCAGAATGTTTGGGCTGGAGGACTCCCTGAAGCCCATTTGCCATTAATGATTTGACCTCAGCCAAAACAAAAACAGAAACATCATTTAGTCTGTTAATTGCAAATTGTTGATGCAAGAAAGGTAAGAGCTGCAAAGCGGGAAGCAAAACAAAGCTTTCTTTGAAACTACCTTCCCTTGAGTGATAGACAGTGGGGCTCATTAACCATCCGTTGACCAAAATATCGCCATGAAAGAACCGTTTCTCTTGTTCTGAATGTGCCTAAGAATAAATGTTGTTTCTACCAACAAATCATGTAACCAGGCTTTTAACTCACTGGGAATTGTCCTCTCTCAGCAGATGACCACAGAGACTAACTTCCAAGAGAATTCCCTTAAAAATACAGTGTACATCACTTTCCTCCAAATGCTGCTGTGACCTATGTGTTCACTCTATAAATGAGTCAGAATCCCAATGTCTCGCACGTGAAAGACTGAAGACAGACCAACGGAAATTGGGACCACCCCTTGTGGGAAACACCGAAGTGCTGTTATTACCTTCCTTGTGAGATCTTGCTAGGATAAACATGTATATTTAATCAATACAGAAACTATGTGTAGTTGAGGGCTGCAGTGTGGTATTTTCATACATACATATACTGTATAATGATCAGATTCTGTCATCAATGCTTCCTCTGTGTTGGGGTGGGGTCTTAGAACTTCTCTCTACAAGAGAGAATACCTTAGAATATTTAACTGGTTGTCATCAGCTGTAGCTCAGCTACCATAATAGATCATCATGCAACTCCTCCTACCCAGCTACAGTCTGGTGCCTACGTACTACTTTCTCTCCACCCATCCCTAGCCAGTTCTTTCTCCATACTCTTGGTGATGACCACTATGCTGTTCTCTACTGAAAACCAACATTTTGGCTTCCATTAATACTTGAGAATATATGCTATGTGTGTTCTGAACTCGGTTTATCTTACCAAACACGATGCCCTCTAATGGCGGCAAGTGACAGGCTTTTAATTCTTTTTTATACTCGAACAACGTTGCGCTGTTTGCCCAGCAAGGTGTGGATGCCTTCTTATTTCCAACACCAGCCCTACTGTACTGCATCCTCTGGGGCCAAGCTGCCATGCTCGGAAGGAAGCTTACACAGAACACAGAAGGAATTTGACCATGCGAGACAACTTGAGATATAAATTCTCCCATCCATCCATCCATCCATCCATCCACCCATCTGTAGCTAGAGACTTAGTTGGTTCCATGTCTCAGCTTTTGTGGATCCTGGTACAGAAATTATGAACTCTCTTCAGAATTTTGCCTTCAGATCCTGCGGACATATGCCCAGTAGCAGGCTATTAGGTGGGTTCGTTATTTTTTTTTCTGTGACCAAATAATGGACACTAAGAACTTTAAAGGCAGAGATATTGATTCTGGCTCATGATCTGAGGAGATGCACTTCATCATGGTGAGGAAGACACAGCAGTAGGAGAAGGCCTGTAAGCAGGTGGTAGCAAGAAACAGTGAGAAATGAGAGACTGAACAGGAAGCGTGGCCCGACTAAAACCTCAAGGCTCATCCCCAGGGACCTACTTCTTCTAGTGAGGCCCTACCTCCTAAATGCTCCACAACCTTCCCAAACAATGCTTCCAGCAGGAGCCCAAGTGTTCAAACCCGTGAACCTATAAAGAACATCCCACGTTTAAATCACAACACTGGTACGTGATTACCTACATGAACGTCATGCCGTGAAAGTCACAATTAGTTCGCTGGTATTTAAAGGATGTTCTGGGGCTGTTTTACTTTAATTTTCTAAAGAACATTAGAAAGGAATCCACTGGTTAGAACTTCATATTTACTTTATTTATATACTAACCATATTTAGCATAGCAGACGTGTGATTAACAATTGCCTTCCATATAAAAAATATACCCATCCCTTTCATATGACTACAGAATGGAAAAGATCCAGGGCTTATCTTGGCATGACAGAGGCCACAGCTCAGCCATTCAGTGTATCGCCTTTGGCAAAGTATAAAAGGAAGAGGACCACATTTCTGAGTCCTCCCAGGGCCTTGAATGGGATTCCATGCAGGAGAAGAACGTGAAGCAACACAGGAGATGGCTTGAATGGAAAACACCCTGCTCTCTGCCCCCAGTTTCTGCACTGTCCTGAGTCCCTCACCCCTGTCTCACTCGGTGGCTTCCCTTCCTCAGTTTCTATGTTTCCAGCAGATGTCCCACATCTCCCACGTGTCTCTGCTAAGCTCTAGACCCAGCTTGAGAGCTGGGACCTTTTATTCTGGGTCACAGAAGCTTCCGGAGAGAAGATCCCAGAGCTGAACTCCTGATCTTCCTGTTGACGTCCAAGGAATAACACTGCGTAGGTGGCGGCTTAAATGAGACCCAGAGGAAGACTTTTCCAAAGTCCCCGTCCTTAATGCATCCTTCCTATTCCAATCAACCAGAATTGCTATGGAGGAATTTCCACAGTTCTTCACCTGGTCACATTTAAAAGAACATTACAATGCAAATGGGTATCACTTAGAAGACTTCCGCTATCTTGGGCCACTGCAAATCCTCCAGTGTGCTCTTATCCCTGCATAAAATAATGAACGTTTGCATGAGAAGCATCATTTCTCTAAGGCCAACCTAAACAGCAAGTCTGAGAAAAAAAAGCTATATAGTCTGGAATGTAAGATTGAACTAATATATATATTATATGTTTGTATATATATATACAAACACAATTCGTGGACAAGTCTTGCTTCCGAGGTTTACAATTGGTGTTAACTGTATAACGAATATAACTTCCATCAGTCTGAAGAGTTAAGTCTGAACACCTGGATTTCATGCTGTTGCTAGCACTCCAAAGTCCTGTGTGGGTTTACATTCCTGTATTCCGGGGTTGGAACTGTGAGTCTAACATCAGGAACATCTGACACCCACACTCTCAGAAGAAATTGTCAAGGTTTTGTATTTTTTTTTTAATGTGTCAGTGTGGAATGCAGTGTGCAGCACGTCTTCATGCCTTCTTGTGCTGATTCTCAAAGCAGCCACCTCCACTCCACAGCTCAGGAGCGGTTGCTATGGAACGTCTTGCCAGTACTAATTCCGGCCAACCGTGGACAGTGGTGTTTACACGGGGACACTCATCGACATTGGGTCCTCGTTTAGTTTGGCTCTGTACTTTTGGTTTCTTATGACATGGCCTCACTTCATAGTCCAGGCTTGCCTGGGACGCAGTGTGAAGCCAAGGCTGGTCTCAAGTTCATAGCAATCATCCTACCTAGGTCTCCCAGGTGCCGAGAGATTATGAACATGAGCCATCACACCTGGCTAATACTGTACGTCATAACACTAAGGATGGACATCGGGGCTCTAACCTTGCAAGTCTGTTCACGGTAGGCCAGCCCTTCAACGCGTTCTATTGTACCCCTCGACTCTCTCCTCTAGATGCCAGTATATCTTCAGACATTGCCAAAGGTGTCCTGGGGACAAAATGAGTGATTCAGACACCTGCAGGTCCAGTGTTTGTCATAAAAGCAAACACATCAAGAAGTCACTGATGTCCTGTTTCCAATGCCAGCCACATCCTCTGGGGCCAGGCCACTATGCTCAGAGAGAGGCTAACACAGGACAGTCAACTTGGTATGTAAGTAGTGAAATTATACAAATTCAAAATTACAAGATAGACTTCGGTTTTCAAAACGTCTGTGAGAAGACAGTAGAAAACTCATGGCTCAGTGGAGCAGGCATAAGTAGCCTTGTGGGGTCATAAGTAGTTTAAGCTTTTTATAAATTAACAATACAATGTGAGTAACTGCCAAACCACAGCAAATTTGTTACCCGTTGCATCAGGAGTTGAATAATTTATAATACAATGACTTTAATGTTCTAAATAACCCATTCACTTCTGGAGTGCTACATACTGGTACATGCTCAAGAAATTTTAAACTCTCAGAGACCTCACGTAACCCCCCCCAAAAATAAAGTATCTTAAGATGCATGAGATGCATTATTGAATAATAAGGAGTTCTGAAATAACACAGAACCCCCAGCAAGACCACTGAGACATGTCGTAGAGAAGTCCTGAAGCTCATATGAGCAATTAAAATTGAAAATCAATACATTTTGCAATCCAGAGAAAATTAATTTCCTTCCGTTGATTTTCTCGCTATGGTCTGTATAAGAAGAAGACTGAATGAGTGTGGGAGGAGACGGACTCCTTTGGTTCTTATAGAGGATGGTGCATGCACGGTCTTTGTCCTTAGATTTCATATGTGCATCAACAACTCTGAACCCTTTTGCAAAACCCAGCTGGGCTCTCACTATCTCATTCCCCTAAGAACAGGGCAAATATTCACCCTGCTTAGCTCCTGCAGATATGCAGAGTACATTTTAGACCCAGTAAATTATTGACCATCCTGTTCTACTAGCTCAGAATTTATCTTTTCTAAATAGCTTTAATCTCTGTTACCTGGTCCATAATTATTTGTACAGCTCGATTTTATCCATGAGAAGGTCACCACTCAGAATGCGATTAGACAGGGTTGAAATTTCCCATCAATAATGCTGTCTTGATTCAGCTGTTTTCAGAAGACCCGTGAAAGAAGAATTTCTAAGAAATTTTGTAAGAAAATTTCTAAGATTAACTCTTGGCAAATGTCCCTTATTTCTTGAGTGAGGCATTCATAAATTGAGTATTCTTTCACTTTTTTTCTGGATTTTTAGGTTTGTTGCACCTCTGATCCCAAGGGAACTCAATGTCATAGCATTACTGAGTCTCTATTGGATAGTATCCATGATATATCTTAATTATTAATGTAATATTTGCTTCTGATTCCATCTAAACATGATAATGCATATTATTCTTAATGTCTTTTATAGGGAAGACATGGCTCATTTGGTTTTTAAAGGCAGCATTGCGACTCCAATTAGACAGCTCTCCAAATCTTTGAAATCCCCTCTTTTAAATACCACCCTAGCTTTTGCATATAATCCCAGCCTTTAAGTTCTAAATCAGGTTAATTCTCTACCAAGTAAAACATCGAACTTCCAAAGTCAAGCATGATTCCCAGGGAGGGGATACTGCACAAATAAAATAGCTGGGGAAAGCCAACCACAAAGAGAAACAAAAAGCTTACATGGGTCCTCTGTTGGGGAAATTTTCCCCAGGTCTTTTAGGCAAGATCCTTCCCTTTGACTTGAAGAGATTTGCGTGTTGCCTCAGTGTCCTTGCCGACTCCAGTGGAAAGCACCAAAATCGGAAGCACTTCTCCCATCATCATATTGTGCATCTTCCATTTCCAAATCAAGTGTCTCCCACCCCAGATGTCTTACGGAAGTGTCTGAGAGAAGACATGATCCCATCGGTAAGTTTACAAAAGCACCAAAGTTTAACACCGACTTTAATGCTCTGCGACTTAGAGGGCCATGAATGTGGAACTAAATTGATGTTTATGAGCTTGTGAGGATGCACGAGCATGCCCCTCTTCATCTCCTGTCATCTCCTGGGGCAGCAAAAGTGACATCTTGGTCTTCAGTCTGTTTCTGTGTGATGTGTACCCATCTGCAATCTATTCAGCTGTTCCTATTGCTTAAACCGTCAACCTCTTACAAGATTGCTTCTAGCAACATCTATATGAGATCCATCATTCTGCGGTCATCATGTGATACTTGTTGGACATGCCTAATGCATCCTATCTTGACATTCTCCATACCTTTCCCCAATCTCCAACTCTCACAGAAACTACACACTAAATATTGGCTGTTTCACCCACGTCCTTCCTGAACCCTCAAAGGCAGATGGGATGGGCGGAGCCCAATTGTTGATAGCTTTCCATGCTACATGATTTGAAGTGACTCTTAGCTTTGCCAACTTGGTTTTTCCCCCAAAGACTTGGAAATGGGACATCCAGGGCATCCAAGGAACATGAATTATCGTTACTAACATGCCAAAGAAAGGGTAAGACTCCTTTAGTCTCTCCTCCCTGAAAAAAGAGTTCTGAGCTGAGCTTTGTAGCTTTTCTGAGGGTTCCCACAGGGCTCAAACCCAGTTGGTGACCACAGCATGCTTTGCAAAGCTTGCTTTCTTGGTCCTCTTCCTTCCCTATTGACTTACCCCTAGAATGAGATTTGTCACAAGATCACTTGTACCCAAGACCTTCTCTTGGCCTCTCTTCTTTGGATATACCCAAACTAAGACAATTTCTCAAATCACTCTTTCAGGGAGTTTTATTGGCCATTCACCACTCTACATAGAATGTCGTAGAATAATCTTTGTGCACACTGTGAAGATGTGTCTTCTGATTGGTTTAATAAAGAGCTAAATGGCCAATAGCTAGGCAGGAAGAGATTAGGTGGGACTTCTGAACAGAGAGAGACAAGAAGGGAAGATGAATCTAAACATGAAGGAGATGCCAGAAGACCCAGAGAAGAAAAAGGAAGTGCAAGATGGAAGAGGTAAAAGGTCATGAGGCAAAACGTAGATTAATATAAATTGGTCAGTTTAGTGTGTAAGAGCTAATGGGACAAGCCTAAGCTATAGGCTGAGTTTTCATAATTAAAAACAAGTTTCCGTGTCATTTTTTGTGAGTTGGCGGCCCAAAGAAAATCCTTCTACAGTAGAATAGCAAAATCCACAGATAATCTGCACCCGGAACACCCTCCCATCTCAAACTTGTTTTGTAGGAGGAAGACAGATACACAGATTATCACACAAGATAGTATAATGGCTATGACAGATCACTCCCAGTGGTTTATGAGAGCTCAGAAGATGAAAACAATAAATCCTTTGCAAGGTCGGAGCCGTGGGAGCAGGGGACTACTTCCTTGTGTACTTCCAGGAAATGTACTTTATGGACGCTGGAAACACCAAATAATAGTGTGTGGCACGGAAAACAGAACACAAGCAGAACTGATTCGAACACAAATCAAGCTCTGTGGATCTTTATTCCTTCGACACAAGGTACAGAGCCCATGGTACATGTTGGGTTTGTAGTAGGCACTGGGAGGGAGCCTGTGAATGAAAAGGGGTTTTGTGTGCAGTTTTATAGGACCTGCAATCACGCAGTACAGGTGCTCTTCTGGTTTCTAATTGTGCTGTATTTCGACATTGCATTGCTTGCAATTTCATGCAGAGCCCACAAAAACCTTCCATTTTTAACACCGTACACTCTTCGTACATCATCAATAAGCAACCTGATCTCTTGAGTCCCTTTGAGGCATGACTTCATGATACCCACAGTGCCGTGTCTGGGGCACTTCACAATGTTTGGTCTTCTTGAACAAGCTTCTCTATAACAAATGAACATTCTTTCGGTCCCCAAACTTCCCCTCCACTTGAACCCACACTATTCTCACACTTGAAACAAGAGACAGTGTTAAACACTGAGCTTCGTGAGGACTTTACCCATGATAATCACTCAGGAAATTTTGGTCTGTAAACTTGACCTCGAGTCATTCAGAAAATCAGCCGTGAGACTCTCGTCTGGAAAACTCAGTCAGTGTGGCAGAAGCTGAAGTGGAAACAGAGGTGAAAGAGGCCACAATGGCTCTGGACTAATGAAATACACAGCCATCTGTGTCTGCAGGGGCAGATTTATTTCCTGCTAAGGCCTGCATTTCCTGTCTCATAAACACACTTTAAGTATACCTTTCAAATGCCCAAGGAGAGACCTCAGCAATAGGCAAGTGGTATAATAAATAGGACCAGCTAGCACTGGCTGCATTTCTCTCTGTGGAAGGTCATGTTCCACCCTCTAAGTTCAGTGCCTGCCTACCTCACTCCCAGCCCAGCAGACAGTCTCTATGTCTAAATGATGACCCCTATTTCTTAACTCAGCAAATTGCTTTGTGTAAATAGTTTTCTCATTTATATTCTTCTCCTCTAGGGAACACAGTATTTCCTGACATCTGTTTTGAATTTGTTTTTTTTTTTAATTTGTATATATGCCTCTTTTTTCCTATCATCTGTAATGAATTGAAAATATTGTACTGAGTTGAACGGTCCCTTGCTGTTTCTAGGAAAACACTACCCATCACCTCAGCAGGCTCCGAAAGGATGCTCGTGCTATTTCCATATTGGTCGTGTTGCTCTTTGGTCATTGGACACCCATAGCAAAGATGCCCCACAAGCCTACCCTTGTTATTGAGCCAGAACCTTGGGTGACTTATAAAAACTGCTAAGAAGAACGAAGGACGTGTCTGTCACAACTAATTGTGTCCCTTCCCAAATTCATATGTTGAAATCTGAACTCCATTGAGATAGTATTTTGAGATGAGAATCTTGGGAAATAGTTCTTATTGTAATCAGGCATCCTGAGCTTGGATCTGACAGAAATAAATGAAAAAATATCAGTGTGGACCTGCATGGTGCTCTGTGTGTGTATCCGTCTGTCTGTCTGTCTGACTCTCTCTCCCTCTCTCTCTCTTTCTCTGTCTTGGCCTCCCTCCCTTCCCCACTGTGCCCACTCCCAGATTTTGAAAGCACAGTCTCAAGGTGACCATCTTCCAGAAACTGACTCTGGTCTTGAGTTTGAGGTCCTCAGCACGACCTGAAAAGAAACTTCAGTTGTTCCCCCACCTGCTATAGCATGTAATTACAGCAGCCCCAGCAGACCAATAAACCCACATGAAAGAGATCAATACAGCAGGTCTTCTGCACGGTTCTCTAGAAATATGGTTGGTGACATCTCCTTCATCTGGGGCCCCACTGGTTATATTGGCCTATTGATAGATTCCTATGGCTATCCTTAACTCTGGCAATTTGTGATGATTCTTGCTCCTGCTAAATGAAGACCTGTCCTTTGGAATGTGTTCTCAGCATATCCATTGGAAAGTTTGGGCATAATAAATAAATAAACATGAAAATTAAACAAATTGCTTACAATTCTAGCAGGTAAGATAAATGACATGTTATTGCATTTATGAACACTAGTTTTCATATATGAAATTATGCTTAAACTGAAAGATGGACATATATGTGTTTGCATCTATACACATATGTGTCTGTAGGGAAAATATGAATTATTCCTATCAATAGTAATGGGAAACCCAGAATTTGAAGTAAAAATAAAGGTAAAAAATGTGATGAAGAGCTGGGCAGTGGTGGAGCAGACTTTAACCCCAGCACTCAGAGGGGGCAGAGGCAGGCGGGTCTCTGTGAATTTGAGGCCAGGCTGGTCTACAGGAGTTCCAGGACAACCAAGACGACACATAGAAACCCTGTCTCATGAAGACACTGGGGCCCTCACCCCCACCAGAACTACAGTGGCAAAAGCCATGACAGGCAGCAACTGTGCTCCCATCAAAACCTCTGCCAGCATTGCACAAGGACATGTGTTTGAGTCCCACAATGTCACTGCCCTCTCAGGGTGACCACTGCATGCCTGTCTGTTGTGGGAATTCGTTCCGACAACAGTTTTGGGGTACCGGCCTTAGAGCACGGCTTCTGTGTGTGGATGATCTCTTAAAAGGAAGAGGACAGGGTTTTCTTGCCCTCTTGTGTGGTTGGAGATGGGATCGCTGCATCCATTGACCCCAGATCAGAATGGAAGACCACGGAAGATCTCTACCTTCTTGTTATTCATAAGTGTTCCCTAATAAACCTTCATTATCCTTTTATTCGGGCTCTTGCGGTTCACATAACGCCGCCTACACCCGTCCCCATTCTCATGAACACTGGCCGCTGGCCATCTGTATTTTGGGACATTCTTAAGAGTGGGAAAGTATTTTCTTCTCCTCTGCAGGAGGAAATAATCTCATGAGTGATTGACTGAAAAGACTTCATCCTAGAAATCACATTTATTCAAAGGGGCATAGCCTTACAAAATGGACTATCTGGTCCACTAGTCACACAAGTTCAATTCTCATGATCTCCTGTGACCTGGGAAAGGAAAGAATGCTACTTAGAAGATCTTTTTGGAATATGGTGTTCCTTCACTGCAGATTACCAACTTCTAAAATTACTGAGATTTAGAAAACTAGAACATTTCCAAAATGAACTTAAAGATCTCAGTTTAAAGTTCAAGCTGTGGCAGTATAAGGACGTTTAAGACACATTGATTATTAAACTTCATGAGAAGCATTTCTAAATTAAAAGATAGGCATGATACTCAAAAAACAGACACAGTAATAGGTTTCCTTGTTGGTTACCTGAAAGAAAAAAAATGTCCTGGAGGCATCCCAACAACCCATCCCATCACCATATTGCACCAGCTCTAAAGGATGCATGGTCACCAGCCTCGGGACATAGGAGAAAGGGAGGCTGAATATGGGACCAAAGCCTGTGCATGACATGAGGAAATGCTTTTCTGGTGTGGTTTTGAAAGCATCTTTTTAAAGGGGCGCGCGTGTGTCATGAGACAGGGTTTCTATGTGTCATCTTGGTTGTCCTGGAACACACACACACACACACACACACACACACTGGGGCTTGGCAGATGGTGAATTCTACAGATGGATCAGCAGTAATGCAGCTGTTAAGTATCTGGCACTCTTGCTCAGCAGCGCCCTTGCCAGCTGGCCAGCAGCAGCCTGTGCTTCGAGAATGAACTGATTCCTCCCAGCTGCTGTGCAGAGGGAAGGATGGGAATGTTGCTGTTTGCCCATCTCCACCCTAAGTCCTCTCCACTCCAGCTCCATCCAGCAACAGAAGCTTTCCCCAGACAGCATCTTCTTGTGACACCGCAGGCTGCCTACAAATGAGGTCCAATTGTGAATATGAGGTTACATTTGGAAAAGGTTAAGAGATGGTAGAAACACTCCCAGTGGCAAGCTGTGAGCAGCATACGATGGGAGACAACCCAGCCCCTACACATGCCGTGAGGTTTGTAAATGTGTTCACTGCTGTGGGTGCCGCCAGCAGCCAACATGAACCCAAGTAGACTCGGCCAAGAAATCAGTGGCATCTTGCTCGCCTCTCAGGAAGGCTCAGGACCTCAGCTCGTTTGCTTCTGACAAAAGAAAGCACCGAACACTATTTATAGAGATAGTTTTAAACAAAACAGAGATTGGTGAAATTGCCTGAAATCCAGAAAAATGTCTGTGTGTTTCAAAACACAGAGGGCCCAATAAGAAGAAGTCACATCTGGATGGTTCGTGACACAGGGAAGGGGGTGACCGGACAACTTTCCTCAGTGTCATGAACCACCGGTTTCTGAAGAAGTGTCGGAGACATACTCGCGTTAGCACGGTCAGGCACCTCTGAGATCGGTGCTTTTGATGCCGAGGAACACATTTCTTTTAAGGTCAATGTGTCATCTAACTTTGAATGTGGAGTGGCCTCTTACCACTGCATGTAGGAATTCCTTGCTACTCTCACCCACACATCTCTGCTCATCCAAACACCATCCCTATAGGGTGTGTTCCTTGTGCAGTGGTGATCGTGCAATCCTGTGAGGCGGGGAGAAAGGTAGGAAGGAGAACAGCTGGCTGGAAGAAAGGGATTTATCCGAGGCGCTGCCGAGGCGTGCTGGCAAACTGAGATGCCAGGAAGGCAGCTGCAAAAGCGTGGGCAGACAAGAACACCCAGGGCCATCAGCTAGCATCACCTGTGCTCTTGGTAATTGCTTGCTGAGCTATATGCCTGTTGAGCTTCCGAATACAAGCATTACACGAACCTAAAACCTTGCTCTATAGAGCAAGAGGAGGGTGACACTGCTGAACTTCTGGGGGGGGGCAAGCAGCACAGCGTCCTTCCCCCTGTGGTGTGACTGTCTGCAGCCAGAGCTTCTTGGCATTTGAAGGTCCTTCTTTTGCTCCAAGCTGTGACAAAAAGCATCGTATACCTGAGATACACGACCATGGCTGAGAAAACAGCACTGTTTCCACGTAATAATTGCTGCAGAACACAGAGTGCAAACCAGGCAAGAAGCTACTGTGTGGTTTGCAAACGCCGGGAGCTATTTGCTGAAGGCAAGCAGGGTAAATGAGTCAATGCTGATTTTCTTAATATTGTAATTGTAAAAATGGTTTAATTAAAGAGAAGTGGAGAAAAGACAAGGGGTGCTTTTTAAATTGTGTTTTCTGAGGCTGCTAGGTGAAATTTGTGAACAGACACTTTCATATAGCACTCATGGTGTGTCTGACTCTATGGGACCGGGGATGTAGCACTTCCTCGTGTTCTTCATCTCCTCTGGCTGTCAATTCCATCACACAGGGTAGTGGCGCTTTAGGAAACGACAGCACCCAGGCTCATAAACACCGTCTGACTCGAAGATTTACTTCCCTCAGACGTTATCACTGTGTTCAAAGTGATAACCAGCAAAGTGCCGCACATTAATTTAGAAATATTTCAACAGAAAAAAGATATATCCCTGAGCTTTGCAATAACACCAAGTTACTGTAAAAAAGACTCCTTGTTTTTCTGTCTATTGGCAGAAAAAAAACCAACAACAGCAACAACGGACCTCACAAATGCTTTAAAATGTGCAATGAAAACACAGGCCAGGCAGCTTCTGGCTGCAAAGCATTGTATAGTACATGATGGGGCAGGGGTGGTGAGGTGGGAGAAGGCAGGAAAAGAAGCAGAACCCTGCTGTATAAAGTTAACCTAAAATGGTGGATAATCTTAGAGTCAAGTCTTTCAATGCTTAGCCTATCTTTACAGGATTTATTTTTACTCTTTTATTTATATGTATGTGTGTGCACACGTGCATGTGTGTGTGTGTGTATGTGTGTGTGCATGTGTGAATGCCACATGTGTGCAAGCACCCACAGAGGCTAGAAGAGAACATTCAGATGCCCTGGAGCTGGAGTTACAAGGAGTAGAGAGCTGCTGGGCAAGGTGCTGGGAGTGAAGTCCAGTGCCCTGCAGCAGCAACTGTTCTTCATCACCAAGCCATCTCTCCCGCCCTTGATGATTGCAATGAAGGGGCTTATTCTGGGAGGATGAGGAGACGATTCTCCTAAAAACACCTTTATGTCGTCAAGACAAAATGGCATTGGATGCATAGCAAAGAAGATATAATGATAAGGAAAATAAACCATGCTTGGCATGCCTCACAGCTAGCAAATTTATATGACCATTGGAAAAACTAGCCCAACAGTAATGATAGTTTAGAATCAATCAAATACTCACATGAATGAGGATTATTCCACACACTGGGACTCGTGGACCTAAGATGCTCTCTCGTCCAACAGTCAAATGCACACGGGTGGCTGGACCTTACAGCGTGACAGCCTCTAATGACTCGGATCAAGCTAAGGATTCATAGCTCTCCCACCTGTGTCCTCCCTCCACAGGGACAGTGCTCCTTCCCCTACAATCTTTTCGGCAGTTCCTCTTTCCCCAGTCCCAGGAACCACTCACCCTGCTCTCACAGGGGTTCATGGTGCTGGAAAGGAACTTTTCACAGAAACAGATCCTAGGAACTGAAGGACAACAGGAACCCCGACAATCTCAGAGGAGGCAGAGGAGCAGCAGAGGCGTGCAATGCCTTCCTTGCCCAACACATCCTTCTTGTCTCTGGAAATACTCTCAGCGCCAGCTGAGCCAAGTCCCTTTCTCAGTCATGGCAAGAAATGCCACCTTCATGCTCGCCCTCGTGCCGGGGCAAGCCTGTCACTACACTGTACGCATCTCCCCGTCACTACAGGGCCTACTGTGCGCCTAGCTGTTGGTGAAGATTAGCAATGAGCCATAATCTCATTATCGCCTTCTCTTTAAGCATGCCCAGGTGTTTTATCTGAACACTCTAGCCGCCATGATCTATCCGTGGAGGAACAGTCCTTCTAAACAAGAGATCTCATCTGTTTGCTATTCTGTATGGAAGTCCCTCAGCTTCCGTCCTGAATACCAGCAGCATCCTGACCATGCACTATGATAGGAAACTTAGTGCCTGTGACGGATCTCGTAAGCAATGGGCTGCAGATTTAAAATGGAAAACGCCCTGGATGGGGTCCTCAGTCTGAAAAATGTCCTCCCTTGCTTGGGTTCTGGAATTACTTCCCAGCACTCCTGCGTTGGGTCAAATCCCTCAATCAAGGTGGCCGTGCTCTGTATATAGTGTGCTCCATCTCAAACATGTCTCTAAATGGCATAGCCATCACCTACTATATTTCTGTGGTTTCAGCATTTTCTTCTAATTGCTTCTAATTCCATATGCCCTTGAAGTGGCAGTAAAATCACTCTGTTTCGATATTAATGTCCTCTGTAAAAATACCAGCTAGAAAGAGGCAGTGATAAAGGGTCCAGAGAAAGCTACAGGATTCTCTCAGTTCAGCAGAGATGGTCTGGTCGCTCCAAAGTCTTTCGTTCTCTGACAGTGGCTTCCTGTGTCCCTCCTCACTTTGATGACTCACTTGTCCAGCGCCAGCATCGAAGGTGACCCCTGGGATGGCAAGGGACCACAGTGCTGCTTCTCTGGTGTTTGTCTCACTTGGTGTAGAATTTTACTTCAAGTTAATAAGGCACTCAGTGGCATGATTGATTGCCCTTTTACCCGTTTATTTAATAGACATGTTGCAACTACTTATGAGAAACTGCCCCTGGCCTTAGAGTCAGTAGTGAACAGAAGAGATAAGGCTCTCCTCTGGTAGAGCTCATTTGCATAGAGGGTGGAAGACAAAACTGCACAGCACTGCACAGCACCCTGGGCGATCCCACACGCTCAACACAAAAAAGCAGGGAGTGGAATATCAGGATGGAGACTGTGAGGTCACACTAAGCAGAATGGACAGGGGTTGAAAAAAGATAAGGTCACTCAGGAGTGACAATGTGGAGCAATAGAAAGTCCCTGAGAGACCTGGGCTGGGGGCCAGGTCAAGAGGCAGGACCCATCAGGTGCTTTCAAATGGAAATCTCCAGGTGCTGATTGGCTGTGAAGATTGGGAAAACCTGGATTAGAGAAGTAGATCTGGGGAACCCTTCACAAGGTAACGTATTGGTCTGGACACAATCACCTGGGTAGGAAGCAAGGGAAAGATGTGTGCAAACCCTGAGAATAGGCTCAGAAGCCAGAGGAACCTGCCGAAGCCTGTGGAAGAGAACATAGAAGGTCGGAGGTGTTTGGCGAAGTAATGGTGCCCTCAGAATCAACAGCAGAGAGAGAAATAAGGCAGAGTGCCCAGTCTGCTGATAGAGGATCAGTGTGGAGACAGATAATCCAGCAGGCCGCAGTAGCAGTGATACAGTCGATGGTGCCTTGTCCCCGGTCACACCTGATGGATGAACGTGGCAGGAAATCCAGAGGAAAGGAGAAAGACAACATTGGCTTCTACACATTGGAGCTGCCCTTCTTTACATTTTACATTGACTAGCTTGGCAACAGAAGCTTTTCTTAAAAAGAAAAAAAAAAGGTTGAAAGATACAGGGACACATGTGTCGCCCCAGGATGAGAAGATACAGGGACACATGTGTCGCCCCAGGATGAGAAGAAGAGCTTAACAATTGCTGACGGTCTCCAGAGGTCCTCGCGGCAACATCCCGACACGGGGGTGCTCCAGAATACCACCCCCTCGCCTGCAGCCCCAAAGGCTGGGGACATGTCTTCCTTGTGAATTACAGGGTTGAGTATGACTACGAAGCAGTCCTAGAAAGCAAGCCTCCTCATTTCACAGGGAGTAATCTCAAAGCATTTTCTTGAGCGCGAAGAATCATTTCTCTCAGTTCCCACCGCTTGTCATGGAAAACGTTTGGGACCCGAGAAACGTTCAAGCTTGTAATCTGAGAAAGCAAGAGGTATCAACCTCAATAATTTTAAGACAAAGAGTCAGAAGACATTTTTAAACTAGTAGAGACAGGGCTCAATTCTCAACAGTTATGCCAAAATGAATATATATGTGTATATATATGTATCTCTCTCTATATATATATATATATACATATACATATATATATACGTGTAAAGGTAAAACTAGGAAGGTAATCTCACATTTTCTACATTTTGTGACTAAAGGAAAGTGTTAGGTATATTTCTTAAGACGAGCCATTCTGCCACACAAATAATTCCAATGAGGCCAAATTAAACCGAATCAATGCCCATGTTTACCAAATGCAGTGCTCCCAGGAGGCTGGGAAAGCATGGTGGAGGGGGGAGACCCGAAAACCACATGCTCTTTTTCTCAGCCGGCCAAAATCGCCTTTGGGTGTGGTCCAGACCCTCCCTGGGGAGGGGTCAGCACTTGGTGGGCTTCCTGGAGGTGGAGTCCGGACCAAGACAACTCCCAGGAAGAGGGGGCTTAGAATGGGTGCCAGGGACTAGGGTGATGCTTCCCATCATCCCAGACTCCTTGGATATAGGGGTATTAGAGGGCTTGGGTCTCAGTTCCAATCAAACAGAAAGCTATTGAAGAACACACGTTACACATGCACACACACACACACTCACGACTGCATGCTTTCTAATAATAAACCATTCTCTTTCTTGAATGAGATACACAAGGATGCAGGACAACACGGCTCTGCAGCAGGATTGCGATTCATTCCAGAAGCCATGGTCCTCATGTGGGCTGACTTTTGAAACTCCAACCAACATTATTAGAAGTTACACATCAATGGGAAATGGGACCGTCTACTCAATCATCATTTCAAGTCCACATGGCAACACCTTTGTAACCTAGATTGTCATCCATCAACTCGACTGTGATCAAGGAGCCCCAATTCAACATTGAGCTTCTGAAGTCTAATATTTACCAAATGTGCAGCATTGTTCCCTTGAAACCCACCCTACCAGTTAGAAAATAGACACTGAGGATTCCTCAAGCCCCACAGAGACTGCTGACTGCCACTGAGGCGCATCTGGGGGTCCCCACATTCTTCTGTTCTGCCAAGTTTCTTGGTGTTCCAAGCTCAGTAAGAACGGTAAGCCAGACTGATGGTTTCAGTCTGTAGCACGGGCTTAAATCTAGGGGGAACCATTTGGGAAAGACACATGAGGACAAAAATTAGACCTTATAATTAACATGAAGTAACTGTCCAAAGTTTATATTATTATTTCAATTCCAAAATTGCCTAAATCCTGCCTTGCAGCTTGCAGAGATCATGGAGGGTAATATAGCACCAGACTGAAGACATGTATATGTAGTGACATTTGCTTCACTGAAAAGCTTATTTGTGCTTTTATCGGACAGAACAAGTAGAATAGAATTCACTTTCTGTGATTCAGTAGGGTTTTAAAGTATAGCAAGTCACTGAGATACAATTAAAAGAAACTATTTGATGTTCATCTTAGAATTTTACTTAAAATTGTACCATACCTTTTTGGGTACTACAGAACCGCGTGACAATGCACGTGAATACATCAGGAATATTCTGTGTTTGATTTGTGGGAGCGGTGAGGGAAAAAAGAACACTTTTTAAAAACAGGTCCTGCCTCCTTTAAAACATGACATCCAGTTGTGTCAAACAAAACCCAGAAATGCCAAATAACCAGATCAATGACACTCACAACCATCCCTCGGACAGTGATCAGCACAGCCCTCCTCAGGAGCAGTGCTCCTCACAATGCTCTCTGGGGATCCAAAGCATCGAAACCACCTGACCACTGTCAGAGATACAGATTCTTAGGTTCCAAGCAGATCTACAGAATCACAAATCCTAGGGGTAAGACCCAGCAATCTGTGTTTCAACCATACTCCCCTGGCATCCCAGTTTTGGTAGGCGTTTAAAGTTTCCGATTCACTAGCAAAGAGATTGTTACCAATAAGAGAATTAAATGTGCTGGGGGAGGTAGAAATTAAACAAAAGTGAACAAAGCTCAGTTGCTCTTGTCTGTGGTGCAGTTAGAAACACAGATAACTTCTCTGTCCTAATCAAAGAGTGAGGTCTGGGAACAAGGACGAGAAGGTGAGTTAGAGAGGACAAGGTGTTGACATCCTACTTTGTCCAGCTATGCACCCAAGGCTGATCTGAGACAGTTTCCCCGGCACCGAGATTATTTATTGACTACAAACTAAAGCCATTTAATCACATCAGCCCAGCTTAAGGTCAGGCTGCCAGGCGGTGGGGCCTCCTTATCTCAGCAACGTCGGTAGTGGCTCCTAGGTGATATCAGGCTAGGAGCATTTTGAAGCTGCTAAGTGAAATGCTGACCAGAGTGCTCTGCACTTCATGTAATGTCTGGATCTAAGATAGTAAACACAAAGATGTTATAGCAAAGAACATCTCAAGGGTCAAGCTGTCAGTGAGTCGCTGTCCTGGGCTGTATTTGTCACCTGGGAAGAGCTGGAGGGTCTTCATTATCTCTGCTTCCCTAAGCGATGAGAGGGGCTGAGCATGTATATTTCATGTATCCCAATAATAGGAAATTGGTGTTATCCTCACTTATCACAGAACATGGCCATCCAGCTACAATCAATGATTTGTCTTCTTTGCTCTGAATTCTGGCTCATTTGAAAGCCTTTGATCAAATCACCATGTTTTCTTTGTTTCTTAAACAAAGCAATCAGCATACATGAGCTTTGATGCCTATTGACCTCAGTTGCCCCTTCCTTTTTGAGATTTCTCTCTTAGGTTCCAAATGAAAAAAAAAATAATTATTGTTTACATGGGCTATTATTGTCACCCCTTATGGTATGACATTATATCTTCTTTCAAAGAGGGCTGATTAAATGTTTCATTAAATATTTATAATTTTAAAAGGCATAAAAAGACATAAATACAGATGTGTATATCTGTATTTATAATATGTGTGCATAAACATATATATTGAATATATATTACATCTGTCAACACTAAGATGCTAATCATCTCAATGGTGATATAATACTATGCAGCAAGCATATACAGTTGCCAGATAGAGCTTCTCTGTCAACACTCCGGCTAGCAACACCGACAGGCTCAAGAGAGGGGGTGTACGTGATAATAGAGGCAAACACCCGACATGATACCAGGAGAATGAGCAAGGCAAATGCAGCAAAACCTTCTTCTAAACATAGAAAGAAACAATAAAGCTCATCAGAGTTTGATGCAGTCACTAATATATGAACAAACCTCCAAACAGCATCCAAAGGATGGAGTCTATATCCATGACCAGAGATAACGCACAAAATTAGAACAGTCAGTCCTCCCAGGACATCTTCATTTCTCTAGGGTAAACCTAGTGTTAGCCAAAATTCAGTAAAGCTTGTCTGGTCTTTAGAAGTGTAAATGCTCAGGACTGTAGAGATGATTCAAGGGAATCAGAACTACTCTTCCAGAGGACCCCAGTCCGGTTCTCAGTAGCCACTTCGGGTGGCTCATGATCACCTGGAACTCCAACTCCAGGGAATCCAGCTCCCTCTTACAGCCTCCATGGGCATCCACACACCCAGAGTCCCAAGCACAGATAAATAAAAATAAATAAATCATTTAAAGGTGTGAGTATTCAGTGAGGCTTTGACGCAGCTGTGCAAAAGAGGATTGGCTACCAGAGCATCTTGATTAAGGCAGCTGGGTACTAATGCATTTGCAGCAGATGTCAATCACAGCTCTTGATGAAGGCAGCCTGGTACTGATGCATTTGCAGCAGAAGGTGTTCTTATAAGTGCTGGTGAGTAAGCTTCTATGTGTGTACTACACATAAGCTTTCTACTCAGATCAAAATAATAAAAGATGGCTCAGCAGTATGTACTGCTATGAAAAAGGACCCAAGTTCAGTTCCCAGCACCTGTATCAGGCAACTGAGAGCAGTCTATTATACTAGTTCTGGAGTCTGCGATGCCTCTGATGCCCTCAGCATCTGCACACACATGCACAAACATGGATAATTACCTAAAATCTGAAGGGCAAATCCTAAAACTAAGAAAGAAAAATAAAGTATTTAAGATATGCGTTGACTTAAGTTTATATGGGAAAACAATTCTCTTTCTGAGAAATGAGTTCCTGATTTTATCGTTCAGGCAGCAATGGCTCTAGGCAATTTCCTTTCTCACTCAAAAATTAAATACCCAATAATGTATGAAGCAAGCTTCTAGCTTCCATTACAGACTTCCCCCTGAATTTCTAATATGAATACACACCTCTTCCGAAACAGAGAGAACGTTCAGAAGGCTCAAGTCTTGTCTTCACTGGAAAGCTCATTTTGAGTCCATGAGATCTCATCTGCCTGGCAAGCCCTGTTAATAGTTGTGTAAACTTGTGAGTCAACACAAGACTTGGTATATGACATGAAAGCAAGGGATCTCTATTTCATGAAATGTTCTAACATTTGCTAAAAACTTGGAACTAAAAATACTACCAGTAAGCGAAGAATAGGGTTTGTCCTGATCTTGGCCCTGACATCTGAAGGAAGTTCTTCTCTTGGGTATTCTGTTGGTGTGGGTTGCTGTTGTTCATTTTATAATGTTCACCTGGAAGTAGCATGGAGCATTGCTTGATGATATAGTTTTTGCATGTTTGTATAGCTTTATTTTCATAGTAACTGTTCACAGACTACAGAGACAGTATGATTAAAATGCTCATAAGACTGAATCCCTTGCCTTTCAGCCGTTATGCACATTCTGGGTAGTAAACTATTTTATTTCTGTTCAAGAGAGAAGAGTTTGAATCCAAAGACCAAGGCAGAACATCAAATGTCACATCATAAAATGTGGCATGAAATGCCAAAATTAAGATATGAAATCATCTCCTCCCGGAGAAATATGTAGGAAAACAACATGCGCACCAGCACAGAGAAGAAACTGCAGGCCCGGGTGTGGACAGTAGCAGTGAGGTCAAGTGGTTCCCAGCACCCTGGGTCTGCTGAGTGCAGCCAGGATCACAGCTCCAGAAACTCTGAGTCAATTCCAATCTCCTTAAAGACTCAGGTGAAGAACGCAGAGAAGATGAAGTCAGGACTGAGAACTACGGGCACATGTGTGCAGAAACAGAAAAATTAATTGGAGGTCCCCAGCTTTCAGGATGGGCAGCACTAAGAGTCACATAGAGGGAACTCCATCTGCTCATTCATGAGCAGTGTGTCTGGAGGAGTGGGCCTGGGAGGAACTCCATCTACTCATTCATGAGCAGTGTGTCTGGAGGAGTGGGCCTGGGAGGAACTCCATCTACTCATTCATGAGCAGTGTGTCTGGAGGAGTGGGCCTGGGAGGAACTCCATCTGCTCATTCATGAGCAGTGTGTCTGGAGGAGTGGGCCTGGGGAGGAACTCCATCTGCTCATTCATGAGCAGTGTGTCTGGAGGAGTGGGCCTGGGGAGGAGCAGGGATACATGGGCACATCAAACAGATGGTCACCAACACCTGAGGCCTGAATGAAAGCAAGTTCCAACTCTCTCCATGTTTTATTCCTTTTTAACCAGTTTGGCTGGCTAAAGCTAACTGCCAGCTGTCTTAAAGAATTAGCTAGTCTTACACAGGATGGTTGGTTTCTTAACTAGAACCTATTCATCCCACGAAAAGTCCAGCATTGGATCCCTGAGTGAATCTAATTCCAATCCTTGTGTCATTTCCCACCTGGCTGCGCCACCTCTGGAGTGATTAACAGCCATTAAACTCATGCTTCCTAAAGATACAATTAACCTGAGAGACTGTTGAAATACATGTGTTCATCCAGCGTCAAGAGGAGAATCTGTGTTTCCACAAGTTCCCAGGTATTGCCAATGCTGATAGATGCACAGAACATAACTTGAGTACCTAAGTACTACAGATAAAGTCATTAAATGGGGACATAAACAGAGATACTATGCATAAACATGGAGTAGTCATTAAAAATCGTGGTAACCCTGACAGCTGTTGGGTCATTAAAAAAATAAACCACATGAAAGTAGAATGGAGATGAGGTGGATCAAGGTAAGGCAGCAGCAGCAGAAGGAGGGGACAAGTCAGGGAAACAGGAGGTGAAAATGATCAAAATACATTTTATATATGTATTAAAATATCATAATGAAACTCATTGCAGATAATTAATATATACTAGTGAAAGAACCAAAGTCAGAGAATCATGAAAGTAACACTTTGTATTTGTTATCAATGATGGAGTGTGCTGAAATCTTTCAGAGGCATTAATACTTTGGACACTTATAAAATAGTCTTCCTACCTATCTGTCAAGGGTGAATACAGTTACATACATAACACATGACCTTGTTTAATAGGGTATTCTTCATGTAAGATTTATTCAAGATGATGTAGCTCCACACTGTAGAGAAGAACCTGCAGGAAAGACTTCCCACCATCTTTTGGCTTCCCGGGGAGGAGAACTGAATCTCTCTCTGGCCACAAACACCGCTAGCACAAAGTCCCAGCACAACTGAGGATTGGAATTCAGTGTCTTAAATGGACAGACAATAGCAAAAGAACATGCATCTTTCCACAAGCACATCTCTTTAGAGAATGTAGGTGAGAATCTAGGGTGCCACCACTCATGAATTTCCCTCTAGAGTAAATCAATGTCAGTTTATACCAGTAGCTTCCTAACAGATTTTTCTAAGGCATACAAAAGTATTGTTAAGAAAGAAAGAAAGAAAGAAAGAAAGAAAGAAAGAAAGAAAGAAAGAAAGAGAGAGAGAGAGAGAAAGAAAGAAAGAAAGAAAGGGAACTTGGTAGATAATTGCCCAGCCTAGACTTGAGTACTTTAGAGTAAACTAAGAAACAACACAAATGTTTTTTTTTTCCCAGAAGGAAAGGTCAACAGACATGGGTTCCTTCCTTTAAAACTACTAAAAGTTCAGCCATGCAGTGGTGGCACACGCCTTTAATCCCAGGGAGGCAGAGGCAGGTGGATTGCGGAGGTCGAGACCAGCATGGTCTACAGAGTGAGTTCCAGAGCAGCAGGGGTACACAGAGGAAACCCTGTCTACAAAACTACAATAAAAACAAAAACAAAACCCTGAAGGTTCATCTGAACAGTATTCTCCAGAACAACGAACGATCAGGTCCTCCCTTCAGATGACAACACTTCTGATCCCCAGAGTTTGGACAGGGTGAGTGAAGAGAGACGGAAAGTTGGAAATGGACGCCATGGTGTTTGCCGTGCATATTTGTTTGTTTGGGAGTCTGGTTGTTTAGATCTCATGCTTAGCTGAGGATGTCCTACAACTTGCAGCAATCCTCCTGCATCAACCTCTCAAATTCTGGGATAATATATGTGAATGACATTGCCTCGAAGACCACATCCTACATGAGACCACAGCCTGTCTGTGTCCAGGGGAGACTATAGCTCATGTAGGATTTGGATCTGAAGAGAGTCCTCGCTTATGACTTCTAGAACTTTCGGAATCTCCTCTGATCCCTTTCTTCTCTCAAAATTCAAAGTGAGATTTCAATTCTAAAAGATAGAAAATGTGGTGTGTGTGTGTGTGTGTGTGTGTGTGTGTGTGTGTGAGAGAGAGAGAGAGAGAGAGAGAGAGAGAGAGAGAGAGAGAGAGATCTTCAGTAACTAATTTTTCCAGTTTCCGGTTATCTCCTGATCTCCAAATAGCGTATTTTAAAGTTAGGAATAGAGCTATCCTCACAGATGTTCTGAAGGCACATCACGCTCCAAGTCAAATGGGCACCACCACAATTCAGACTAAAGCACAGGCCTTCAGGGTCTGAGTAATGGCTGTGGCTGTGTAGTAAGCTCAGGGTCTCCTCTGTCCCATCATCCACATAGAAATCCAATGAGACACCTTTGAGTCTTCCTGATTCTAGAGAGTTTAACAGAGTTTGACCTTTATTTCTGCTGGTTCTGCTTAAGTGCTGGGACCTCAGTTCTCACTCTAGATACACAACAGCTAACTCTAGATAGACAATGGCTAGTCTAGATAGGCAATGGCTAAGTCTAGATAGACAATGGCTAAGTCTAGATAGACAATGGCTAAGTCTAGATAGACAATGGCTAAGTCTAGATAGACAATGGCTAAGTCTAGATAGGCAATGGCTAAGTCTAGATAGACAATGGCTAAGTCTAGATAGGCAATGGCTAACTCTAGATAGACAATGGCTAAGCCTAGATAGGCAATGGCTAAGTCTAGATAGACAATGGCTAAGTCTAGATAAACAACGGCTAAGTCTAGATAGACAATGGCTAAGTCTAGCTAGACAATGGCTAAGTCTAGATGGGCAATGGCTAACAATAGATAGACAATGACTAAGTCTAGATAGACAATGGCTAACTCTAGATAGACAATGACTAAGTCTAGATAGACAATGACTAACTCTAGATAGACATTGGCTAAGTCTTCTTGTCCTTCGGTCTCCTGCCATTCTGACCTGCTATCCATCTCCACTCCATATTAGAGTCACCTGTAATTAATGTAGCCAAGATGACATCACCCACTCCTATAAGAATGTCTCTCTTTATTCAAACTAGAAATTAAAGACCCATATCCAAGAATGGCCTTCAAGGCCTTTCTACACCTGATATCTACCATATTTTATGAGCACTTCAGCTCCAACCCAACAGAAGTCACCAGCCTTTGGAATTTGTCCTGAGAATGGATTCTTAATTCTCAGCCTTTCATGGGCTGCAGAGCAGTAAACTATGTTTTCCCTCTCTGAGATGATGATGTTAATTTCTATCGCCTCATAGCTCTGGGATGGCCTCAGATATGAGAGCTGAGGAGGCACCAACAATAGTGAACCCAGAAGAGACCTTAGGTTTTTCTTCCTAAGGTTTTCCACAGCAAAGAACATACCCACCACTACACCAAGGAATAAAAACGGAAAGTAGGGACACATGTGCATGTGCATATATATACATACATGCACTCATGGTGTAACTTATCTAAAGAGAGTCTCAGACAGCAATGACAGCCATAAGCTATAGGAAACATAAGACCAACATTTTGGGGGAATGCTTGGATATAAATATGATGCTTTCATACTAAAAGTGATATCAAGTTTAATAAATATCTTAATATAAGAATCAGGTTTTTTAATTTGACCATAAGAATTCTTTCATAATTCTTTCCATAAATACATTGAGTTCCTTATACATACAGAGAAAGGTGACCTGATACGGACACAGGTTATCAGCAATGCCATTACCACAAAGATGCCTCTTAGTAGTTAGCATCAATGTGCACAGCATCATGAAATAACGCTGGAACCAATGATATATGCAATTTGCATTTAATGAACTATGTGAAGCAGTGGCAAATGTGATAAGGAAATTCTAAAATGTGTTTGGAAGTTGTGTTGGCAGAGGAGATATAGCATATAGTTCCTTACAAGCTATTTAGGCAGAGTCTTTCTCTACTATCCCCAGGAGCACTGACTTTCCTTGAAAGAGAATGGCTCTGGAAGGGTATAATGCCTAAGAAACTGACCAAGGAAATAGATATTTTTGAGGGGAAATAATTAGAAGAAGGTGACATCTCCGAAGAAGCAAAGCCATAGGCCAACTACTTCACCAGAGATAACCATAGTAGGCGATAGACAAGAGGAGACTCAAAATGCCTGACAGATTGTTCCAAAGCACGTCCCTGATAAGGGCCTCAAATTGGATGAGACTGTGGAGCTAGGTCACTGGTGCAAACAATATGATGGATAGTTCATTACTTCATATATTTTATATATATTTCATATATATCATCAACATATATGTACATATACACTATAAATACTATATATGTATATATATTCTAAAATACACTGTAAATCTCATTGATAGAATCTTTGTGTGATACCAGCAAAGACAGACAGGCAGCTTAGAAAATCACAGAAGGGCTGGAGAGATGGCTCAGAGGTTAAAAGCATTGCCTGCTCTTCCAAAGGTCCTGAGTTCAATTCCCAGCAACCACATGGTGGCTCCAACCATCTGTAATGGGGTCTGGTGCCCTCTTCTGGCCTGCAGGCATACACACAGACAGAATATTGTATACATAATAAATAAATAAACAAATACAAAAAAAGAAAAGAAAATCACAGAAAACAGTGCTCAAAGTTCCCTGGGGTGAGGAGAACAGTGACATTACAAAGAAACCACCCAAGGCTGTATGTATCCTCTGATGAGTGGCATTAGAGAAATGGGGGGGGGCTGAAATATACATGGAAACACCAAAGAACCCAAAGAGTCAAGAATCTATAGCAAAAGAAAGATTTAAAAACACACGACAAAGCTACTGTCATCAAAATCACATGGCACTGACATAAAAATAGATAAATAGGTGAACAGAACCAAATGCAAGGACTCGGATGGCCTTTGACAAAGATGCCGAGACTGAGTAATGGGGAAAGGAGATCTTCAGCAAGCGGTGTTGGGATGCGTAGCTGTCCACATGTAAGAGAATTAAGACAGACCCTTGCCTTGCCCAGTATGAAAAGAATCATTCAAAGTCCCACGTATAAAACCTAAAACTTGGAGACCCCCTAGGAGAAGCCAGACAGCAAAGCATCTTGCTCTAGGTGAAATCACAAGCATAGACAACTGAAGCAAAAGTGGACAAAAAGGTAAAAAATTAAACCCTGGCCTGGAAAGCCGACCCTTACTGACACAGCGAAATACATTAGGAAGGATGGGAAAGAATGCAAGTCAACCAATATCAGATAAGGAATTCATATCCATAAAACTTAGGGCTCATGTTTTACATATAAACATATATAGTTTAGATTCTGCAGTATGAAATACATGTCTCATTAAAAGAACAAAATAGGAACAATACAACCAAACGCCGGCAAAATATTAGACATTCTACAAGGGATACATACAGAACAACAGAAAGGTAACCAAGATACTAAAGATCTAACAACCACATCTGAAGATACCTAGAAACAATTTTACAGTTCGTTAAAATGCTAGCCCCACCATTTCCACTTCTGAGTTTATAGTCAGGAGGAAGCTTTTAAAATGTCATAACTTGGACGACTTCTCTAGAATTATTTATAATAACCAAAACTAGAAATAACTTGAATCTGCATCACTGATGTAACAAATAGACCAGTTGGAGATGTGTGGTATGCTGTTATTTTATCATTTATTGTTCTACCCACAGGACAGGTTGAGACAAATTTATATCCCAAGTTTAACAAGGCAACAGATCATCACTAAAGAAGACAAGATTTAGGTAGAGCCAGACATGGTGGCATGTGCCTTTGCTCTCAGCCCTCTAGAGGCAGGGGGATTGAAGTAAGTTCAAAGCCAGTGGTATAGTGCTTTAATATGATGATGTTAGGCATGCCTAAATGTCCTCCAGCTGACAGATGGATACAGGAAACGTAATTCACGAATAACTGACGACTATCCAACATGAAAGATAACGAAACCGAGCTATTTATGAAGATGCGGGTGAAACTAGATATCTTGATATCATGTGAAGTAAGCCAGGCACAGAGAGACACTGGTGAAATTTTAAATCGTATCTCAGAGTTGTGAATGGGGCGAGGGGATGATCACTACATGCTTAAGAGAGAAGCAGGAGGGAGAGATGAGGAGAGGATGCTGGGTGGGTCTGAGCTACAGTAGTGGAGTCAGAGGTTCTGCTCTGCGATTGCCTGTGCCGTCCTGTGCTCATCAAAGCTGGAGGAGGGGATGTAGAAAGTGTTCTGCCATGAAGAATCGATCAGTGCTTGAGGAGACGTATGTCTCCACTCTCAATTGAGAATTCCAAAGATGCGCACACATTGAAAACTCATGTTCTACCAGCAATATCTACAAGGTATGCTTTCTTGTAGCCACTAAAATGAATTTAATTTGAAAAATGAGACCAAAAATGAATAAATTAATGCAAGATCCTTGGTAGACTGATACTGAGAATATACCTCATGAAAGAATTTAACTATCAAGGATCTCTTGCCTCATGATTTATGAGAAATATGCAGAGCACGCAAATTCAATTAAGTTTTATTCTTTAAAAAAAAACCCAGGAAGGTGAAGATTATTCACGGATGTCAGTCATCTTTTGTAACATGAGGGCTGCCTTGTTGGGGTTTCTGTCCCACCCGGTACCCCACAGCCGGCAAGCCCCAAAGAAAAATCACACAGAGAGTCTGCATTAGGTTATAAACTAATTGTTCCATTAGCTCAGGCTTCTTATTAGCTCTTCTAACTTATATTAACCCATTATTCTTAACTATGTTAGCCACATGGCTCGGTACCTTTTCTCAGTGGGGCAGGGCCACATCCTGCCTGTTTGGTGGTCTGTGCAGGAGTGCCTAGGGAGCTTCCTGCTTCCCAGAATTCTCCTGTTCTCACCTCTGAACTGGTTTTCCTGCCTATATTCCCTGCCTGGCCAATCAGCATTTATTTAAAACATGATTGACAGAATACAGACAATTCTCCCGCACCAATCTTTAATGTGTCAATAGGCGGCTGTGCAAACTGAGTCAGGGTTCAAGTCTTACCCTTGACCAACAGATGGTGGCTCTGTTTGGGGAGGCTTGCGATCTTGAGGGGATGAAGTAGAGGTGGGAGAAGTCAGGTACCTGAGGTGTTCCTTACGGGATGTATCCTAGCTGGTTGCAACCCAGTCCTTGTGGCCCCTGCTGGACTGAGAGGTGAGCAAGCTGAGCTGCCAGCTTCCACCAAATGGACAGAGGTCCCACCCCCACCACCGCTTGGGGCCTTTCCTGTCATGAATCTGCGAACCCTGAAATCCCTCCCTCAATTTTTTCCTGCCAGATATTCAGTCATAGTCACAAGGAAAGCAACTAATAAAAATGCCTCGTGACATGATCAAATTGTGCTAATTAGCATATCCATCACTTCCTTTGCCTATCATTTTTTAATGGAGAGACATCTAAAATTTGCTTTTGGAATGTGCGGCAATCACTTTCAGTGCAGTGAAATAAAGAGGAGGTAAAACATCATCTCAGAGAGCACAAGCTTCCTAGCCGGTAGCCTGAGCACAGCGGGGCTCTTCCTTCACACCATGGTAGCATCCAATCAGTCCACATGGTTCTGAATAGAGCAACTCCCTGAGAATGTCAGCATCTCTGCCTGATCACGCAAACCACTGCATTCATCCCCTCTGACCTTGAACCCAGACAGGATCCTGCAACCTTCAGTTCTTCAGCTCTTGAGTCTTCAAACTATAGCACAATCTTTCCTGGTACACCAGCTTGCTGAGACTAGACTGGGTGCCTTCTCAGCCTCCACAATCACGTAACCTGGTGTCTCATAGCCTATCTATACGTCCATCCTACAGTTTCCGTCTGTCCTGAGAACTCTATGGAGTACAGTGACTACATATTTGTTTTCTCATCTAGAAATAAAACACCCTTAGCTAATCCTCAGGGCAGACTTAATAATTACATATGACAGTAGCTATGAAATGGAACCACAGCACAGAGAAATTCTCAATAAATAGTAGTTGCTATGGGCTTTAATTTTCAAACTTGCAAGTGAATCATTTCCACGGTCTGTAATCTTAAAAATCTCCTGTATTAGTTGTTTTTTG